>CAUYLG010055652.1:0-74792 GCA_963573385.1 Cacajao melanocephalus
ATGAGGCCAACAAACATATGAAAAAATGCTCATCATCACTGGTCATTAGAGAAATGCAAATCAAAACTACATTGAGATACCATCTCACACCAGTTAGGACGGCGATCATTAAAAAGCGGGAGACAACAGATGCTGGAGAGGATGTGGAAAAATAGGAACACTTTTATACTGTTGGTGGGAGTGTAAATTATTTCAACCATTGTGGAAGACAGTGTGGCAATTCCTCAAGGACCTAGAAATAGAAATTCCATTTGACCCAGCAATCCCATTACTGGGTATATATCCAAAGGAGTATAAATCGTTCTACTATAAGGACATATGCACATGAATGTTCATTGCAGCACTCTTTACAATAGCAAACACTTGTAACCAACCCAAATGCCCATCGATGATAGACTGGACAGGGAAAATGTGGCACATATACACTATGGAATACTATGCAGCCATAAGAAACGATGGGTTCTTGTCCTTTGTAGGGACATGGATGAACCTGGAAACCATCATTCTCAGCAAACTGATGCAAGAACAGAAAATCAAACACCGCACGTTCTCACTCATAGGTGGGTGTTGAACAATGAGAACACACGGACACAGGGAGGTTTGTCGGGGGGAAATAGGGGAGGGACAGCGGGGGGTGGGGAGTTGGGGAGAGATAGCATGGGGAGAAATGCCAGATATAGGTGATGGGGAGGAAGGCAGCAAATCACACTGCCATGTGTATACCTAGGCAACAATCTTGCATGTTCTTCACATGTACCCCAAAACCTAAAATGCAATTAAAAAAAAGTGGACAAGAATACTATCAGTTAAACTAGAGTAAGATCCATTTTTCTCAATATTCTAAAAAAGTTAATGTAATTATCTCTATTTAATGTTTTGCTCTTGTAAATTTTCTTAAAATCTTTTGTGTTCACTGTTTCCAAGATAAAAATGAATGAAAAAATGCTAACAAACAGGAGGAGTAAGCTAAGGAAATGGATACTTCATTGACACATTATTGTGTTGAGATGATTATATTCTATATATGACTATAAAAACAGTCAGATAAATATACGTGACATATATATGGATATAGGGTTGCATATATATGCATAGGAACTGGCTTGACCTTGTATTTTAGGAACAGACCTCCTCCTTCTACCTTAGAAATAAAAGGAGGCACTCCTTATATATATAAGAGGGTCTCACAAGATCTGATCTATATATAAGAAGTGTCTCCTTTTATTTCTAAGGTAGAAGGAGGAGGTTTGTTCCTAGGGTTACATATGTACACACACATGAAACCCTATATCCTGGTAGCATATTGTTTCACAGTCTTCACAGACCATGGAATCTAAAGAACTTTATGACTTTTAGCCTAACAATGTAAAGAAAAAGAGTGGTTACTGGTCTTCGAGAGAAGCCATCTCTGATGGCAGCCCTCCCACTTGAGAGCTGCCCAAGCTACCACTGCTCTGGAGTTTGTAGAAGTGCCTCCTCTTGTTTCTAAGGTAGAGGGAGGAGGTCTGTTTCTAAAATGCAAGGTCAAGCCAGTTCCTATGCATTTCGCGGTAGACATATTATAAATGAGAGTTAGCTACAGTGTAAGTAGTAGCAGGATTAGTACCATTGTTTGTGGGATGGCCCAGAAACAGCCATCATTTGTGAAGCTGGAGCAGTGAACAAGCTTTTTACAACAAGACTTTTGCAATATAATTCATTTATAAGTTGATTCTTTCTCCTTCTTCTTATTATAAGTCCATTTTGTGCTGCTATAATAGAATGCCACAGACTGGGTAATTCTTAAAGAACAGAAATGTATTCTCTCACGGATTTGGAGGCTGGGAAGTCCAAGATCAAGGTGCCAGCAGGTTGAGACCTACTCTTTCTGTTTCTAAGATATTGCCTTGAATGCTGTGTCCTCCACAGGGGAGGGATGATGCATCCTCACATGGCAGAAGAGCAGGAGAGACAGAGTACCCACTCCCACAAGCCCTTTTTATAGCAGCATTGATCCATTAATAAGAGGGGAGCCCTCATGACCTAAACATCTTCATTAGGCCCAATCTCTCAACACTGTTGCATAGAAGATTATGTTTCTAACACCTCAATTTTGGGGACACATTCAAACCACAGTATTGATTATCTTTGCAAAATGGCTGAATGTTTAGGAACAAAGCACTGAAAATAAACTTGATCTGCTCTACCAGAAATTAATGGGATTTGTGCCATGCTAAGTGCTTTAAGAACGTCTTTGCAGTGGCAACACAGTCAATTGCTACTGCCGAATCCAATTGCAAACCTAGGTGGCTCTCAGCAACTTAGATCCAGATCAAATCCTTATGTTATTTCACCATTTTGAACAAATCTTCTTCACTGCTTTCGTTTATAAAAATATTCTCTCTGCCAAAGAAGAGAAGAAATAATTTTCTTGCAGAGCCAGGATTTGAAATTACTCACTATCTCCACAAGAAAACCCTAATATAACCTAAGAATAACTCTTAACATCTGTTTATTAAGAATCTGAGATTGTCCTGGTGACAAGATCCATATTTATATACATTTTCCCAATATTTAGCATCTATATCAAAATTTAAAAGATGAGTGGGGTTAAAGTAAGGCTCTATTAATTACATAAATTCTATTTTCTCAAATATCAAAGATATATTTGCTACTTAAATAGCAAAGATGCATTTCAGATTTATTGCTAAAAGTTAAAGCTAAATTGAGTAATTTTAATAGAACATTGTCTTTAAAGCACCATGGAGCATTCCTTTAAAGCCAACTGGACTGCTAGAAAAATCTTTGGATTTTTTTGTTGTTGTTGTTATAAAAACAGCCTTGCCAAGAACTTGACAGCTCAGGAGGAAACGCCCTCCTCTTTTCTTTTTCCAGCTATTGTTATATATTTGGGATATCTGCTTTTATTGTTTCCTCATGGCAAATATGCCTGATTTTGTTCTTGAAAAATAATAACTGGGCTCAGAAAGATTATTTTTCAATTGAAATTTTAGGAGGATCTCTCAACTATTTAGTGTCTAATTCGTGATTTGCTAAAAAAAAAGTATTCTCTACAAAAATTTTTGCTTTGATTCATGACACTATGACGTGATTATTGATTATGATTGGTTTTCATTTTGAAATGCCTTCTTTTTTTTGAGATAGTCTCACCTCACTCTGGCACCCAGGCTGGAGTGCAGTGTAGCCTCTGCCTCCTGTGTTCAAGTGATTCTCCTGCCTCAGCCTCCCTAGTAGCTGGGATTACAGGTGCCTGCCACCACACCCAGCTAATTTTTGTATTTTTTAGTATAGCCAGGGTTTCATCATGTTGCCTGGGATGGTCTTGAACGTCTGACCTCAGATGATCTGCCCACTTCAGCCTCCCAAAATGTGGGATTACAGGCCTGAGCCACCGTGCCCAGCTTGAAATGACTTTTTAAAAATACATGTTCTTTATAATTATTAAAATATGCAATGTGAATATTCGTAAAATATTTTTTTAAAGTTAAAATTGAAATCAATCACAAGCCTACCACCCAGATGTAATTGTTCTATCTGTTTATTCCTTTTTTTATTTTCTCTCTTTATACACACATACACGTTTTGAAACAAAACTTAGGTCATACTGTATATATACTTTTGTATCCAGGTTTTTGCTTAAAATATTGCCATGAGCATTTTTCTAAGTCATTAAGTATCCTTTGAAAAAATTTTAAAGGCCATAGCATATTGTAAATATGGCCACACCACACTTTATTTAATAATTCTATTTATTTTTGCTATTGTTTCTAATCTTTCACTATTAAATATGTGACAAGGATTCCTAACTGGGCTAGAGCTGGGACTCAGAGGCTTCCAGATTGTTAGGTTAGCAAAAATCCTGCCTCCCACACTGCCCCACCACGTGTCTATTGGGACACAATTATTTTCACAGGAGCCGAAGAACTTTCTGAATTTATAAAAACTTGAACCCTGAACAGATATTTGCAATTATCTGAAGAATTAGCTAGTCTGTAATGCAGGCTGCTTACCATCTGCTCCACAAAGGTCCTAACTCCACCCAAAGAATGAGATCAATTCATCACAACTGCAAATGGGATAACCATGAAGAACAAATTCCAGCATCAGGATTTGATGTCAGAGGGAGAATGGAGGCGGCGCTGGGTGCAATGGGCTCACTAATCTTAGAATGCATCCCATTCGCGCACCTAGTGGGGAATAGCAACGTGCATGAATGGAAGGGCTGTGGACTCTGACACTTTGGTGACCTGGAAACTCTGCTGTGGGGCAAATCCTAAATTAATAATGTCCTGACTTTCACATTTCAAGAATATCTGCAGTGGGCAGATCTCTGGCACTGGGGTACAGAGGCAGCTTTCTGATTTCACAAGCATTGAAGAGAGCATGTTTTCAGCATTGTTGATGACTATAACCACAGTGAAAGTCACAGTATTGGCAACGGCAGTAACTAACCATAATGGAAGCTAAGTCCCAGTCAAGAATTGGCACAGAATGAAGCTGTCATGGTGGGCCGAGCTTGGATCACCATCATGGCAAAAGAGAAAAACTCTTTTACTCTAGGAAGTGAACATCACTGGAGTGGGAATTCTCCAAAATGAGTGTGATTTTGATTCTTGAGTCATGAGCTGAGGTAGCCTTTTAGCTTCCCTGACATCACATGCTGCAAATTCCCCACAGCTACAGTGGCAGTAGAGAGAAGCATATTTTAGGTTCTCCTACCATGGAATCCTGAGCCAGTTGACTAGACAGCAGGGACCCACCAGGATTGGCTTGCGTATACATGTTGGAAATATTTATTAGGAAATATTAGGAAGAAGAGGACTCTATCATGAAGATGGAGGCTTCAGGCTGGTGAGATTTTAGGTATTAATATTCATGTAAATGTACTTATAAATTCATGAAACAAAGTATTTAGATTTCATAAAAGCTATATTATGATATGTATCTGCCAGGCCAGAATGAGTATAAGGACGAAAAACTACTGTAAGTATTTGTATTAGT
Organism: Cacajao melanocephalus; assembly: GCA_963573385.1. Classification (NCBI taxonomy): domain Eukaryota; kingdom Metazoa; phylum Chordata; class Mammalia; order Primates; family Pitheciidae; genus Cacajao; species Cacajao melanocephalus. The sequence goes on from CAUYLG010055652.1 coordinate 5,002, forward strand.
CAGCTAGGGCTGCCATAACAAAATGCCACAGACTGAGTGGCTTAAAGAACAGAAATTTCTTTCTCATGCTTCTGGAGGCTACGAAGTCCAAGATCAAGGTCCAGCAGGGTTCAGTTTCTGGCAAGGGCTCTTTTCCTAGTTTGCATAAAGCCACCTTCTTGCTATCTGCTCACCTGACTGAAAGAGGGAGAGCTCTGTTGTCTCTTCCTCATCTTACAAGGGCACTAATCCTATTGGATTAGGGCCTGACCCTTATGACCTTATTTAACCTCTATCATCTCCTATCAGGCCCTATCTCCCAATACAGTCATATTGGAGGTTAGTTTCAAAAGATGAATTTTGTGAGAACACAAACGTTCCATCCATAACAGTATTTTAAACCAACAGAATTTCATGGAAGAGATTACAAAATTAACGAGAGAGGAAGGAGGAGGAGGAGGAGGAGGAGGAGGAGGAGGAGGAGGAGGAGGAGGAGGAGAAAGCTTAATAATAAGAGGTGACATAGAATGGACCATCCTGTTTGTATAGTTACTGAGAATGTCACTATGTCACTGAAGCGATGCCCTATGGTGAGTATTTACATGGGACACAAGTATTTTAATAATCTGGGCTCTTTTGAAAGATCCATCCCTAAATATTTTCCCTATTTCTCATTGCTGATCTCAAATTTTGCTCCGTCCAAGTTCTGGGTATTAAACAAAATGCTGGTCACCCGCCTCTACTTGGCATCAATCTACATATGTGGCCATCTATCCTTCAAGGAATTGAAATTTCCAGAAAAACTGCACAGTTCTGCCCACCTGGAGAAGGGCCCTCCCTTCCATCCTTGGTGGTCACTCCTGAGCAGATCTGTAATGCTGCAGCATTCAACTTCTGGCTGCTTTGAGCTTATTTTGCAGAAACATCTATAAATCAGGCTGGAACTTTTTCTTTTTTCATAAACTAGGTGCATTAAATGCCCTATAACACTGTGAGTATGAATTGAGGGAGAGGTGGCATTGATCGACACTAGAAGACATGGGAATCTGAATCAGCTTCTCAAGCAACTCAGTTGGACCTTTAGCATTCGCTTCAGTGGGAAGTCCCTTTTTTTCTAACTGTTTTTTGAGACAGGGTTGCCTCTGTCACCCAGGCTGAAGTGCAGTGGCACGATCATGGCTCACTGAAGCCTCGACTTTCCAGGGGATCTCTTATGCCCTACTTCCTTCTGATGTTTGAGTGGTTCTGGGCTGTACTAAGTTTGTGCCATGGTGGATTACACACTATTCAATCCACCAGTTCACAGGCAACCTCTGCATCTTTTTATCATGAGCACAATGGACCACCTCACACCCATTAAGATGGCTGCTGTCAAATAAAGCTAAAACCAAAAATTCTCCACAAAATAACATATATTGGTGATGACACAGGAAAATTGGAACCCTTCTGCACTGTTAGTGGGAATGTAAAATGCTGCAACCACCATGAAAAACAGTATGACGTTTCCCCAAAAAATTAAAAATGGAATTACCATATGACCCAGCAATTCTATGTCAGGGTACATATGTGAAAGAATTGAAAGCAGGTGTCAAGGAGATTTTTGCACACCCATGTTCATAGCTTGATTATTCACAACAGCCAAAATGTACAAGCAACCCAACTGCCCACTGGAGAATGAATGGATAAACCAAACATGGTCTATCCATACAATGAAATATTATTCAGCCTTCAAGAGGCAAAAAATTCTGACATATGCTACAATATAGATGCACCTTAAGAATATTATGACACATGAAATAAGCCATTCGTGAAAGGATAAATACTACTTGGTCATATGGTATTTATGTGAGGTACCTAGAATTGTCATACTCATAGCAATAGAAAGTAGAATGGTGATTGCCAGACGCCAGTGGTAGGGAAAAATCAGGGGTTATTGTTTCGTGGGTACAGAGTTTCAGTTTTGCAAGATGAAAAGAGTTTTGGAGACGGATAGTCATGACGATTGCACAACAATGTAAATATGCTTAACACCACTTAACTACACACTTAAAATGATTAAAATGATAAATTGCATGTATATTTTACCATATTTTAAAATATCTTAAAAGTTAACACAAGGGCACTGTATGGCTGGTGGTGGGCCATGCAGTAACCAACTTCAGTTGGAGCTTGTCAGAGGCTCCATACCAACCTCTATCTGCCGCAGTCACCTTGAGTATATCTGGATCTGCTGAGATCAAAAGGCCACTGGGGCAGATCTGTGTCCACTACAACCCAAACCAGCTGGAGAGCCTTTTCATGCTCTGTGCCCTATATAGAGCTGGTAGCCTTTCTGGATACCTCAGGAATAGGTTACACCATGTATTAGTAGGGGTGCAAAGTGAAGCAACTTGCCTTTCACATTGGAGAGGCTATTTTAACATGCTCCAGACTACTGCAGATCTCTAGAAATTCACTGAGATGTTAGGACCATGAATTTTTCCAGAGTGCGTTTCCCACCCTCTGATATGTGCTTGCCTTACTTGGATATCTGCCACTTTCTGTTCAACAGGTCTAATCAGCATGTTATTATAAATATAGTGGACCGTGAGGTATCCTTAACATAATGTACTGATCAAGGTCCTTGTAAATAAGTTGTGACAGATGAAAATAAACTGCTTATGATAATCTCGGCTCATTGAAATGGACAGAGTTACCATGGAAGAACTGCATCTGGTGGGAATGTTCAAATAAATTTTTACATGAACCTCAAAGAATTCAACAGAGGTGGAACAGCATGAGCAAAGACATAGAAATAATTTGCAAGCGCAGGATATAGAAAGGGACTGGTTGACTAACTGATAACATTTAAAAGTATTTATCAAGCACCTGCTAAATGTCAGTGACTTACTTGGCTGAGTTTGTAAAAGACAGCAGTCTAGGTCTCAAATGACAGAATAAGGAAATAATTCAGAAGGCAACTGTAAACCACTTGAAGGTTTTTAAGCTGGAGAATGATATGATTAGGGTTGCTTTCCATGAAGATTAATCTGGCAGCAGAGGCTAATATTCTAGCCAGGAGGAAGCAATGAGGATCTGAACTAGAGTCATAACAGTGAAAAAGGAAGAGAAGGATGGGATGGAGAAATGTAGTAGAGGAAACTACATCTGTCCTGATATTGGGGTCAGAAGGAGAGATGAGCCAAAAACAACTCCAAGCTTTTATGGATGAGTAATTGAGATCAATAAAAGACATAATGAAGTCAAGAGGAGGAGTTGGTAGTAGGCAGGAGACAATAATAAGGCTGATATTATTAAACTGAAGCACTTTGAGGGCAGGGACTGTGATTGTGTTTGTTCAATACTTTTGTCCCCAGTGCTTGGCATAAGATGAACACTCAATAAATATTTGTCATGTAATACGTCATATGCTCAATTTCAGTAACTGACACATCCACCTGTAACAAGGAAGTATAATGATCCCTCATTTTTGCTATTAATTCTATTTTTATTTTGGCCTAAGGCATGAATAAAAATATAGGAAATACTATGATGAATACCCATATATATGCCAACTACTCAATCTGAGGAACAGATTATTTTTTTAACAGATATTTTCTGTCTTAGTCCATTCAGGCTGCTATAACAAAATACCATAAACAGAATGGCTTATAAAAAATAGGAATCTATTTCTCATGGTTCTGGAGGCTGCTAAGTCCAAAATCAAGGTACTGGCCAATTCAGTGTCTGGTGAGAGCTTGGTTCTGGATTCAGAGATGGCTGTCTTTTCACTGCAGCTTCACATGGTGGAAGATGTAAGAGGTTTTTCTCAGGCCACTTTTTAGAAGGGTACTAATCCCATTCATGAGGGCAGTTTAGTAAATCCCAAAGACCCCCCACCTCCCAAAGGTCTCATCTCTTAATACCATCACCTTGGCACTTAACATTTTAACATTTGCATTTTGGGGAAACACAAACATTCAGACCACAGCATTTTTTTGGCCCCATCCCTCCAGAAGTTCCCACTTCCCAAAGGTCTCATCTCCCGATACCATGCCCTTGGTTGTTAGGAGTTCAACATATGCATTTTGGGGAGACAGAAACATAGCATTATCATTACTTCATCTTACAGGTAAGAAGCCTAAAACTGAGAGTGGTTAAATAACTTGATTCAAGTCATACAGCTCATACATGCTGGAGTTGTGATTCGAATATAGGTCTTTCTGCCTTCAGAACCCACGTTCTTCACTATATCTGGTTTGTGACATGAGGGTTACTGATGGGACATCCAAGTAGAGGTACTCAGCAGGTAGATGGAAATATAATATGGCATGTAGGAAAAGAATCCAGGACTGGAAATACTAATATGGGAATTAACTGCATCCAAATGATGGTTGAAAGGATAGAAGTGGGGCTGGGTAGCATGGCTCAGCCTGTAATCCCGGCACCTTGGGAGGTCAAGGTGGGTAGATCACAAGGTCAAGAGATGGAGACCAACACAGAGAAACCCTGTTTCTACTAAAAATGCAAAAATTAGCTGGGCATGCTGGCGTACACCTGTAGTCCCAGCTACTTGGGAGGCTGAGGCAGGAGAATCACTTGAATCCGGGAGGTGGAGACTGCAGTGAACTGAGATCGTGCCACTGCACTCCAGCCTGGATGACAGGCCAAGACTCCATCCCCCCCCCCACAACAAAAAAAGAAAAGACAGGACAGAAGTTGGAAGGGAATAAGAAAAATAACTGTCCTGGCTGGGTGCGGTGGCTCATGCCTGTAATCCCAGCACTTGGGAGGCCAAGGCAGGTGGATCACTTGAGGTCAGCAGTTCAAGACCAGCCTGGCCAACGTGGCAGAAACCTGTCTCTACTAAAAAATACAAAAATTAGCTGGGCATGGTGGCAGGTGCATGTAACCCAACTATGTGGGAGGCTGAGGCACAAGAATTGCTTGAACCCGGGAGGCAGAGGTTGCAGTGAGCTGAGATGGTGCCACTGCACTCCAGCCTGGGCAACAGTGAGACTCCATCTCAAAAAAAAAAAAAAAATCAGTGTCCTGGTGACACAGACTTGAACTTGGGTGGTGTGCCTTCCTAGAGCGACAACAAAATTACAGGAGACTATTTTATTGTTACTTTAATTATTTTTAAATGTTAAAATATCTTATTTAAAAATATTTTAGTCTTATATTTAATCAACATATGATTGCACGCATTTATGGGATACAGTGTGATATTTTGATACATGTATACACTGTGTGATGGTCAAATCAGGGTAATTAGCATATCCATCACTTCAAACATTGATCATTTCTTTGTGGTAAGAACATTCAAAGTCCTCTCTTTTGGTTATTTTAAGATATACAATAAAATATTGTTAACAATAGTCACTATACTATGGAATAAAAGACCAGAACTTATTCCGTCCATCTAACTGTAATTTTGTACTCACTGACCAATCTCTTCACATACCCACCTCTTCCCTATTTTCCTAGCTTTTGGTAGCCAGTATTCTATTCTGGACATCTATGAGATCAGCTTTTTAAGATTCCACAAATGAATGAGATCACACAGTATATGTCTTTCTGTGCCCTGCTTATTTCACTTATCATAATGTCCTAAAGGTTCACCCATATTGTCACAAACGACAGGGTTTCATTCTTTACGGCTGGATAGTATTCCACTATGTATCTCTACAACATTTTCTTTATTCATCCATTGATGGACACTTAGGTTGATTCCATATTTGGCTATTGTGACCAGTGCTGCAATAAACATGGGAGTGCAGGTATCTCTTCAACAAAGTGATTTCATTTCCTTTGGATAAATAACCACTAGTGAGATTGCTGGATCATATGGTAGTTCTACTTTTAATTTTTGAGGAAGCTCTATTCGGTTCTCTATAATAGCTGTACTAATTTATATTCCTGCCAACGGTGCATAAGGGTTCCCATTTCTCTGCATCCTTGCCAGCATTAGTTATTATGATTATCATCTTTTTGATAATAGTCATTCTGATTGGAGTGAAGTGATATTTCACTGTGGTTTTGGTTTGCATTTTCCTCATGATTAATGACATTGAGTATGTTTTTCATAGACCTGTTGGTCATTTGTATGTCTCATTTTGAGAAATCTCTGTTCAGGTTTTTTGTCCATTTTTAAATTAGATTATTTGGTTTTTCTGCTGTTGAGTTCTTTGAATTCCTTATATATTCTGGATATTAACCCCTTGGCAAATGCACATAGTTAGCAAATATTTTCTCACCTTCTGTAGGTAGTCTCTTCACTCTGTTATTTCCTTTATTGTATAGAAGCTTTTAAATTTAATGTAATCCCATTTGTCTCTTTCTGCGTTTGTTGCCTATGCTTTCAAGTTCTTACCCAAAAATTCTCGCTCAGACCAATGTCCTGAAGAGTTTCCCCTATGTTTTCCTCCAGCAGTTTCATAGTTTTGGAAGGAGGCTATTTTAAAGCCTTGACTGTTCACAGAGTAAATATTCTTTTCTTGCTGCCCTAGAATTTCCTTTTGGCTCCTAGAAAAAGGACAGAGCTGACTGCAATCCACTGAGTGCTTTTCCTCCACATCTTTGTCACAGGGGAAGGCCAAAAAGACATTGATACATTCTATCATTGGTTTATACAAATCCTGAAGAGATGCTGCTTTTATTTTTTGCCAGGCAGAACCCCAAATGCACCTCTGAGCCTATCATACTGAGTGATTCCAGATGAGGCTGAGCTTGTTCAGAGATATGTTCCCTCCTCCACTCATAATATGGTCCACTTGGGTTTAATTATGCAGAATAGGATCGTATTGAGTTTGTAATCATTAGCAATACCATCCCCAAAGAAACATGTTTTGGTTTCACTGCCAAATCAGAAGGTTGAGTTGTCTCAGGAGAAATTTAAGTATTCTGGAAAAAGTCTTGCAAGTGTTTTTGATAAGTATTCAAATCTCCTCAGGCCATTGAAGATAACAGGATTCTGGGAAAGTGCCCAGTTAATAGCAAGTTTTTATTTTAAAATTCTTTTAGCAATAGTATTTGCAACTGAATTATCTATGTGATAAAAGTTGCATAAGAAGATATTCTCTAGAAGATGTTTGGTAACTTGCAATGAAGTATTTCAGGTCTCTAATATGGGTAAACATCCTTAGAGATCTTTAAAGACATTATCAACTCCCTCTTTAAAAAAAATCATAAACACAAAGGTAGAGACAGTGTATTATTTTTACTCTCTCTCAAATTCTCTTTCCACTTCAATATAGTATAGGCTATATTGGCAAATGCCAGAAGGGAGTCCCAGATAAGAAGGACACTAAATCTGGTAATTGTAGTATGGCCAACACCAAGGAAATAAAAGGCAGACCAACTAAGGTAGTGACAGAGCATGTGGAAATGCTAAAGAAAGCCTTAAGAAGAATAGCCTACTTATTGCCTTTTTATATTACTTTGAGAAAACTCAATGGATAGACTTAGGATCATGTACTTCTTGAAGTTTGATATTTGGTGTGTCTGGAAGGAACCACAGTCCAGAAGGTAGGCTAGGCTAAATTAAGCTTTAAAGCTCAGTGGCTTTATGTGACAACAACAAAAAGTGTTCTTTTCACTCACAAAAGAATCAGCTGTGGCTTTCCACAGTAGTTCCTGTAATAATATAAGCTAATCTTGTCTAATTTCATTCTAATACTGAATAGTTTGGAGCCACAGTTACTTCAAACGTGAAGAGAAAATTCATTATTTTCTCTCTTTCTCTTTTTTTTTTAACAGAAAATTTATTATCATTATTTTCTCTCTCTCTTGCTCGCTCACTTGCTCTCTCTTTAACAGAGTCTCACTCTGTTGCCCAGGCCTGAGTGCAGTGGCACAATCTCAGCTCACTACATCTGCTGCCTCCCAGGTTCAAGAAATTCTCTTGCCTCAGCCTTCTGAGTAGCTGGGATTACAGGTGCGTGCCACCATGCCTGGCTAATTTTCATATTTTTAGTAGAGATGGGGTTTCACCATTTTGGCTAGGCTGGTTTCAAACTTGTGAGCTCAGGTGATCTTCCCTCCTTGGTCTCCCAAAGTGCTAGGATTACAGGCGTAGGCCACCACACCCGGCCTTTTCTCTTTAGTCTCAACATGGGACCGCCATATCATCAAGACAGGGGAAGAGAGAAGTGAAGGGCCACACAGGGGCTTTGTAGGGGTCTGGCCCAGAATTGACATAAGCCACTTCCACAGTCCATTGACCACAACCAGTCACATGGCCCTATTCAATAGCAAAGGGGTTGAGAAGTGTAGTCCCTGCGTTTCCAGGTAGGATAGGTGGGTTAAATACTGATGTGTACAGTAATACCTACCATTTCCTGAGGCAAAAATCCCAGACACTGATGATAAAATGAGGGCAACTACAATGTTCCCTGACAAGGGAAGAAGCAGTTTGGTGGACATGCAGGTAACTAGATCTTAACTCTATTGTCTGATATTTTGCTTGATGGTAAAAATAGCTTTGTTGAAATACACTTATTTTCTATCCACGAGTCACAAATAGTAGAGAAAAAAATAGCCATTTTCCAATTTTGTGGACATAGGCTGATTTGGTATAAATCTGAGTGTGGCTCCATCTGCAAATTATATAGAGTCAGAAGGATAAGCTTTTTTTCTCTCCCCTTCTCATTTCTTGGTCTGGGGCCAGATGGAGAGATTTCTGCTTTGTGAAGACTCAGAGATGCAATATTTATCCTTCTGGACTACGGCTCATTCCAGACGCACTAAATATCAAACTTCAAGAAGTACATGATCCTAAGTTTATCCATTGATTTTTCTCGAAGTAATAGGAGAAAGGCAGAAAGGCCATTCTTCTTGAGGCTTTCTTTAGCATGTCTCCATGCTCTGTCACCACCTTAGTTGGTGTGCCTTTTACTGCCATGGTGTTGGCCATATCACAATTACAGGGCTTAATGTCCTTCTTATCTGAGACTCCCTTCAATCTTCCAGGATTTGCCATCATACCTTGAGTATGACCAATAGTTAAATAATAGCAATATTTTCTGAGTAAATGAATGGCCAGTTTTCCTTTTCTCTCTACTTAGGATGAATATAGCCAACCATTTCAACAATATACTCTCCGTTCTCTCACCTTACTGCCCTCCAATTCTTGCTACTTTTTCAATCTCTTCTGCCCTGCTAGGTGGTGTTGGAACAGCAAAGAAGCTTAGGGGGCTATATAACACTGTAAGTACCAGAAAGTTCTCTGTGGTTGTTAGGGATCAACACAGTTTGTGATGTAATATCTTAACGTTAGGCTAAATTGTTCAGACTTACCTCCCTTCATCTACCAATTAGTGTTTTTTAAAAAACCTATTATAATAAGCAACAGGCCAGAAACACTTTCATGCAAAAATTACTCACCAAGTAGACTTTTAATCAGCTCACCAGTAGAACAGAACCCTGAAAGCACAAAATTTCAGTGTCATTTGCCTATTCAGAATGTTCCCCTCCACAAAAGTACTTAAGATTCTTTGTATTGAAAGAATTTGGAGACGATAGCTAACTTTGAGATTATCTAGGCAGGCAACTTTCTCGTTTTATAAACGAGGAGACTGAGGCCGGTGTATGAGTTGGCACCAGGGCACTCTTGACTCTATTCCGGCTGTTCTTCGGCAAAGGAGAAATTACGCCCTGGGACAATCACGACATACGCAAATGGTGGTTTATAGTCCTAGTCCTAATTGCCTCCCAAAGTAGTAGGAGGATTAAATGGTAGAAGATGTGTGAAAGAGGGCTCTGGAATTTTTAAAATAAATTCAATACCATATTAATTATTTGTTGGAACACTGCAATGTGTCCAGGCATTGAACAAAAAGAGATAAGCAGAATCTCTACGGGAAAAAAAAAAAATTCACAATCTGGCCTGAAAGATAAGAGCAAGGAAAAAATTGAACAGATATTCCAAGAACTATGTAATATTCTACAAAATTTTAGTTATGGTGGAACATTGTACTCTTAGGGCTGCAAGAAAAAAAAAGTAGAGGACGTTCTTCTTCTCTTTGGCTCTTCCCAAGGGGCTTAATACTAACTATGGTACCAACTACTGTTAATATCATTAAGTAGGAAAATGGTACCGTATAATGGACGCTTTGTATCTCTACCTCCCAGTTGAGTTGGAGCCAAATAAAGATAGCAAATGAACACCCAACCCCGTGTCAAGGGAAAAGTTCGCCTGCAACAGTGAAGTCGCAGGAGGATGTGAGATGCCTGACTTAGCAGGGCACTTAGCAGGGCGCTAACACTGCGCTATTATTTCCACCCGCACCCCCAGTGCTATGCCGGCCGCGCCTGGGCTGAAACTCACACCTCGAGCCCACGAGACCGTCTTGGTTCTAGAGTGTCTGCGGCAGCCTTCTTTTCCGCCCCACCCTGAAATCCCACCTAACTTCCTTCCTTCACTGGAAGGAAGCCCAGGGGCGGTGTGGAGCAGCGTGTACTCCCCATCTCTCTTCCAAGAGACCACACCCAACACAAGGCCCTCTTTGTGTCTTGGGGAACAGTGGCCCTACAGTGCTACGCCGGGTACCCCTCTTAAGACGGAGCGCGAGGCCCTGGCCCGGACGACCCAGGCAGAGGCGCGGCGCGGCGCGGCGGCGGCGGCGCAGGTGGGCGCAGGCGCAGAGGTGCGCTCTCTAGGGCCGCGCGGGAGCCCAGGGTCCGCACGCAGCGAGAGGCGCACCTGGGGGCGGAGCCAAGCCCGCGTTCCGCCCACGCCCGGGCGCGAAGCCCCCTCCTCGCGTCTCTTCCGACGCGCCGCAGACGCACGCAGGTGCGTGAGTCCGCGCCCGCCGGGGACCCTGCAGACGTGGACCAGCCATGGAGCACATCCGCACGCCCAAGGTTGGTGGCACCAGGGCGGGAGGAGGAGGGACGGGAGGAGATGGAGGAGGAGGAGGGATGCTGAGCGCGCGGGAGGCCGACTGCTCTGCCAGGCGCCGGCGGAGCCTGGACCGCGGGCAAGGGAGGAGCTGGGAGCGCCAGAGCATCTCAGGGTCCCCGCGAGCCTGGTTGTTCTCTTGCTGCCTCCCAGGCCTAGCCTTAGCTGCTGCTGGGTCTGACTTCTCGGTTTGGGGGCTCAGAGTAGACACAGGTGGACGGGAGGGAACCTCATTTGTCTGCTAGCAACTGGCTGTTGATTAACGCTTCTTTCTCCTGGCGCGAGGCTTTTTCTTTTAGCTGTTGGCTGTTCAGAGCAGTTGAAAGGGAAACAAGCCTTTCGGTGACAGGTGCAAGGAAAACGAGCTGCAGGCAGATGGGCTCCTGCCCTTGGAAGCTTGTTAAATCTAGGGGGTCAGGCCCACTCGACTCGGCCTTTTCAGTCACCATCCTCATCCTCAGTGTAGCGGCTGCAAGGAGCCTTACACAGAACGGATGATCAATATTCACTGTAGGTTGAATGATGGTTCTTGCCTTTTCCAGTCTGTTTTGTTCGTTAGAGAAAAGGATGCAGCTTATGGATTCGCACGCACTGGTGTGTTTTAAACAACACCAGCTTTTGCTAATTAACAAAAGCGAATGGTCCCTGATCAGTCCATTCAATTAACATTGCAAACGTTAACTGATGTACCAGTAGTTGTACTGATAATCTAATTTAGAATGAAAATGATGATCGACTTTACTGCCTAATAAAAACCCTAAACGACTGAAAATGTATTTTAAAATCCGCTTGGCTGTCCGTTGTTACTACCACCACAGCTCCTTGCCTTTTGCTGGAAGAACTTCCATTTAAAATGTAGGCCTGTAACTGGTCAAAGCTAGGTCAGAGTGGCTGTAGCTCAGGTGGCTCCAGGGAGCCCACTCATTTAAGACGGGTGGGGGCAATTGCTTTATATCCAGCAAGAATTCATTCCTAAATTTTGGAATAGTTCCTGAGTACTTTGTAAAAGCAGTTTAAAATAATCTCATGTTATTGGAAGAAGGAGTCTTTTAGTTTGCTGGAGAATGATAGTTCCAACAGTAAATTTAAATTGTATTGATTTTGCACTTGGGGATTAAATTGTCCTTTCGCAATCGGGAAGTTGTAAACTTAGAAGACAGTGCTATAAACCACAGGATAGGTGGCTCAAAGCTTTCAGAGTTTAAGTGGTACTAAATAATTTATTCCAGAAGGACGAATTTAACTCATGGACTCTGCCCTTGCCAAGGGCATTCTTTCTTCTTTTGTGGTGAGGGTGGTCCTTTGTAAAAGTGGTATCTGATGTGGATATCGATAGCGAGAATGATAGGGTGACATGGCAGTGGATGCCACTTTCTTATGGAATATGAATTTGGGGGAGACAAGGCCTTTTCTGTATACAAAGACACCTGGCACAAAGTCACATGTAAACCTGAGTCGCAAGCAATGTTTTCACTTACTTTTAAAATTGGTGTTTATCGATACTCTCTAAGCAGTGCAGTACTTCAAGTCAGAAATCCCCATGTATCTGGAAATGGAAAGAAATTGGGGGGAAATGGAAAATTGTCTGAAGTGTTATTGAATTGGATTGGATTGCTAACATTTGGGATAATGCCAGTGAAAAAAATCAGAAATTACAGAGGTTGGGTGGATCTGATTCATTTATTCATTTGTTTTATTCCACAAGCATTTAGAATCTTTTATGTGCCAGTTTCTGTGTTGAGTGCTGGGAGCATCCAGGAATTCACAGTCTGGAAGGGGAAGCAGTTGTAAATATGTTAATGTATGATAGAGACATGTGCAAGGTGCGATGGGTAGAGGGGGAGACTGGCTAGAGGATCAGCTCTGCCCTCAAGGGCAAGGGAAGCCTTCTTAGAAGAGCCGTCTTAACATGGAAGGACTTAAGAAGGACGAGGAGCATTTTCGACAGTGGTCATGTAATTGTATAAATATATGTTGTAATAAATAATTACAACTCTAAAGAAGCTGAAAAGAATAACAAAGGTAAATGATTCCTGGAGGTTAAATAACTTCCTCCTTTTGTTTTACATTTTTAAGAGCAAAGTTAATTTTAACAGTCTATATGAAAAAGAGAACAAGATTACTTACAGGGCATGTGGAGTTAAATATGTAGTTGTTACTGGTCATACTCATCTTTATTATTTGCTTCCATTATACTCTGGTGAAACTATAGGTAAATTGCCTTCAATTTCGTGATTTCATGTCTTGGGTTTGCAAGGAGTATATACAAAGTTTGTGTATTTGGCCCATTGTGTGTTTAAAGCAATATTTACCATGTGGGTAGTAGAGTTTTATTTTAAGAGGAAAAGAATATATGCATGTATAATATACAGTTGCTTTTCTGTTACAATGGAAGTCATTCATTCACTCACTGTAGACTGTGTAATATCCATGACAGCCTCTGTGTTCTGCTTTAGTCTCTGGAGTGCAATTTAAGGAGACAGATGCACATGCATAATCTGGAATGCTTTGCACATATTTCTTTCTGAGGGTGTGTGTGTGTTTAACTGAAGCCTTTAACAGAACATATGCTAAGCAGAGTGCTTCTTTTCCAGAATGGTTCCTCTAGAGAGGAAAAAAGTTCCAAGGACAAGCTGGCTTGCAGTTGAGTTAAAGTGGGGACACCAAGTATTACCTGTACTCATCCCAGTTAACTTCTAGGTTTCTACTTCACTGTCTGGCTTCCTTTACCACTCTTAAAACTTGCTGGATGCTTAGGCATAATTTGGGTTCAAGTACTGCTTAATTAAATGAAAAGACCTCGGGGCTCCTGGAAGTAGCTTGAAGTGTTTGTAGGATTTAGTTTGGTATTTGATTGAGGTGAATGTGTCCAGGATCCTGGTAAGTGATCTCTACTTTGTATTCTTTGGTCTTTCTGGAAGGCATTTTTCCCACATGTGTAAATTTGAGTTATGAAGTAGAATACGTGATAAACTCCAAAACAGACGTTGCAAATGTCTTCTCTTCCTTTCTACACCTACTCTCTAGTCTGACCCTGACTGGTCTCCTCATTTACTTTTTTTGCTCTTCTTGAATCCCTTTTTCACAGAGGAGCCTGGGTGTTGCTTTTATGTCTCAGATGGATCATGCTACTTCCCTGCTAAAATTCCTAGATACAAATTCCCTTTGTACTCAGGATATGAAGTGAGAATCCCCAGAATGGCTTGTAAGGCCCTGTGTAGAGTGAGCCCTTCCTATTTCTCCAGCCTTGTTCTGTGACAGTCTTCTTATTCACTACCCTCTGATACAACTTGCCTTCAGGGAGTTCTCCTACAGGACCAGTTGTTTTCTGCCTCAGGACTTTTGCACTGTTGTTCCATCTCGGGGAACATTAGTTCTCACTCTTTACCTGGCTAAATACTTCATCTTTCTAGTTTGAAACTCTGATTTCTCAGGCTGTTGTTCAACTCCTCCATCTAAATCGGATCTGCCAGTTGTGTTTTATCATAAGACCTTGTGTTTTCCTCTTAAGTTCCTCATTATAATTGTTATATTTATTTGAGTTCCGTTCATTTAATGTCAAGCTCCCCTGCTTGATGGAAGTCCTATGATGGCAGAGATTATATCTTGTTCACCCTTTGTATCTATAGCACCTAACACAGTGCTTGGGGCCAACTAAGCATGCATTAAATTAGTGAAGAATGAGTGATTAATTCATTACTTTTTGTTTGTTTGTTTTTGACATGGAGTTTCGCTCTGTCACCCATGCTGAAGTGTAATGCGTGATCTTGACTTACTGAAACCTCCACCTCCTGGGTTCAAGTGATTCACTTGCTTCAGCCTCCTGAGTAGCTCAGACTACAGGCACGTGACACCACACCCAGCTAATTTTTATATTTAGTAGAGGTGAGGTTTCACCATGTTGGCCAGGCTGGTCTCGAACTCTTGACCCTGGGATTACAGGAGTGAGCTGCTGTGCCCAGCCTCATTACTTTATTTTTAACAATTTGCTTCATTAATCCAGGCCTCTTGTGCATTGTACAATTGTACACAATACTACTTGGCAGTATTGTGAATCTTCGTATAGTATTAGTGTTAAATATTTGTGGATGTTAATGTATCTGACATAATATATGATATATAAAACATTTTGAAATTATATTTTAATTAGATAAAATTGAAATAATGTAGAAGTCACCATTTTTATTAAAGGGTTCAGTTCAGTGGTTTTAGTATATTTACATATTGTGCAACCATCACCACTGTCTACTTCTAGAACGCTTTCATGACCCCCAAAAGAAATCCATTAGTAGTTGGCCCGTTAGTAGCTAAACTTGATTATACCCATCAAGTTACCCATTAGTAGTTAGACTTGATGATAATATCTTATACTTATCTGTGTTGAATATTATCTCATTGAATTTAGACTTTTACTTATTTCTTACTCTGTTTTGGATAAGAAATACACATCTGCTATTTCTGTCAGTTTGGTACTGTTTAATCACCTTGCTTTCTGTTACCTCATTCATTATCTTATCCAAGAACCAGAAGTGACTTCTTAAGCTACTTGCCCCCATCTCTTAGGATCTTGATCCTGATAGTAGATTTACTGGTTCCCTCAGTTTGATGTCATCTAGCACCATTAGTTCTCCATCACCTCGCCAAAGAGCTCATCCAAAAAGGAAGTTGTCTGAAATGATGACAGTGACTCCATGATGTTCTTGCTGATTGGTGGTTTCCTTTTTTTAGGTTCATAAAAAGTTCCATTAAATAACTCATTTTAGAACCCTACCAGAATTAATGTTGAACTCACCAACTTTTAATTACAAAATTCTATATTCAGCATCAGAAAATAGTGATCTCTGCAGCCGGACGTCGTGACTCACCCCTGTAATCCCAGCACTTTGGGAGGTGAGGTAAGTGGATCAGCTGAGGTCAGGAGTTCGAGACCAGCCTGGCTAACATGGTGAAACCCTGTTTCTACTAAAAATACAAAAAAAAAGCTGGGCATGGTGGTGCACACCTGTAATCCCAGCTACTCTGGAGGCTGAGGCAAGAGAATTGCTTGAACCCAGGAGACTGAGGTTGCAGTGAGCCGAGATCGCTCCATTGCACTCCAGCTTGGGCAACAAGAGTGAAACTCCATCTCAAAATAAATAAATGAATAAATAATAAATAAAATAATGATCTCATTTTCTGTCTGTGATGGAGGGACATCAGTAGATCCATGAGATTTGCTTTCTCTTGATCATTCACTGTCAGCATACCATCAACTCGAAGGGTTGTCTCTTCTTTCATCTTCTTTTAGCAAATAGTAATTTTCTTGTTATAAAAGTAACATGGACTGCATGTAGAAATTAACCACTGATAATATTTGGGTACATTTTCTTGTGTTTTTTCTTTGCGTATACTAAACATTGTTTGCTTAGAAATTTAGGATCACCGAATTCAATTTTGTAGGTTGCTTCTTTAAATTGGAGTGTTCAGAACATACTTTTAGAAGATTACATGGGGCTTTTTAAAAAATCCTAAGAAAATATCATTATATTTACCATTTCCCCATTTTAGGGCTATTATAATAGTGTCATGATGAACACCGCATTATCTGCGTGTGATTTCTTCCCTATAATAGAATCCTAGGTGGAATTACTGTGTCAAAGAAGATGAATAGTTTTGTAGTTGTTATATATTATCAAATGACTTTCCAAAAACGTTATGTCATTTAACACTTTGAGTAATAGGATATAGACTATTGTTTTTACTATACAATTGTTTTATTATTTAAGGTGTTTTTTTTTTTTTTGCTAATTTAAAGGAGAGAATAGCACTTCATTCTTTTAGTGTATTTTTTTTTTTTTTTTTTTACTAGTGAGGTTGGTTCTAAAAATATGTATAGTGACCAATTTGTTACTTTTTGAATTGTTTATATTTTCCCCATTTTATAATGGGTGATTTAGTGTGTGTGTATAATGTATGTATTTATGACAGCTTTATTGAAGTATGATATAATTTACATAGCATAACATTTCTCTTTCTGAAGTATGCAATTCTGTGATTTTGTTGTATTCACAGAGTTGTCCTACCGTCATCATTACCTAATTTCAGAACATTTTCATTACTCCGAAAAGAAACCCTATACTCATTATCAATCAATCTCCGTTTCTCCCTCTCCCCACCCAAGGTAACCATAAATGTACTCTCTGTCTCCATATATGTTTGTTTTTCTGGACATTTAATATAAATTTAATCGTAAAATGTGTGGCCTTTTGTGACCTTTTAATGTTTTTAAGGTTTGTCTAAGTTGTAGCATGTATCAGTACTTCATTTTGTTTTATGTATTCTGTGGCTAATACTGCATTTTGTTTGTACATTTATCAGTTGAGGGACATTTGTGTAGCCATTTTTGGCAATTATATGAACTTCAGTGATAAGTTTTTGTGTGGACATATGTTTTTATTTCTCTTGGGTAGAATTTCATTTCTCTAAGAATGGAATTGCTGAATCATATAGCAACTTTGTGCTTATCATTTTAAGGCACTGCCAAAGTATTTTCCGAAGTGGCTGTACTATTTCAAAACCCTGACAACAATGTGTAAGAGTTCCAATTTTTCCATATCATCACCAACACTTGTTATTTTAGCCATTCAAGTGGGTGTGAAGTGGTATCTCATCGTGGTTTTGATTTGTGTTTTTCTAATGACTAGTGATGTTGATCATGTTTTCATGTGCTTATCAACCATTTTCCTTTTTGGAGAAATGCTTATTCAGTTCCTTTGTTCCTTTCCTGATTCAGTTATTTGTCTTAAATTATTGGATTGCAAAATTACATAATCTGGATACAAATCCCTGGTCAGTTATATGACTTGTAAATGTTTCCTCCCCTTCTGTAGGTTTTCTTTTCGCTGTTTTGATGATGTCCTTTGAAGCACAAAAAGTTTTTAATTTTGATGACGTCCAACTTATTTTTTCTTTTGTCACATGTGCTTTTGATGTCGTATCTATATATATTTTGTAGGAAGCCTTTTACTGATTATAAAAGCCATACATTACAGAAAATTTAGTTCAAAGGAGCAGAAACAAAATAGCAATTCTGCATAATATCAAAAGCCACAAAAACTGCTGTGTGTATATTAGCCTTTTTCTTTACATATATATAGCAATGCAATTTAAAAGGAAATCATGTCCATTTTCTCTCTCATTCTCTCTGTGGGGTGTGTGTGTGTGTGTGTGTGTGTGTGTGTGAAGTTTTGGGGAGTGAGAACCTATTTTTAATATGTCAAAATATTTTTCTCATTAAACATCTTTCTGAAAAGTAATTGTTTTATAACTACATAGTCCACATTGTGACCATACGTTATGTAGTATCTGAAGGCAATTCCCCATGGCCTTTTGCAGTCTTGTACTTTTGTTCCGAACCATCTTTTCAAGGATGATTTTATAGTGAACAGCCTTGAAAGAGAGGAATAGCTTCTTCCTTACTATCAGAGGGCACATATATTTGCTCTCCAGGGTAATAAAGATAACATTATCCTCAGGGACAAAGGATTATTTGCATCCGGTTTATGTGATAGGCATTTCTTAAACCCTGAGTTTCCAGGGTTCCTCATTGAGGTGGCAGAACCCTGCTGTGTGCAGCATCCATATGGACTCCTCCATATTGCCCCTTTGACTTGGGAGGGGGAGCATGGAGAGTTAAGATGAAGATAAAGCTTATACCTCTTGGTGTACAGAGAATACTAATATCCTTGTCTCTGACCCAGAAATCTTGTTTCTTCTGCCAGCATATGAAACTGTGGGAGGCTACTTGTTAGTTGTAAACAGGTTAAAATTTCAAACACTTCCTAGTTCTTGACAGTTAACCCCCAGTGGTTAGTATTTAATTTGTCCCTTTATTGTCGCTATAATAAATAACTGATAGGCTGGGTGCAGTGGTTCACGCCTGTAATTCCAGCACTTTGGGAGGCCGAGGCGGGCGGATCATTTGAGGTCAGAAGTTTGACACCAGCCTGGCCAATGTGATGAAACCCTGTGTCTACTAAAAATGCAAAAATTAGCTGGGTATAGTGGCAGGTGCCTGTAATCCCATCTGCTTGGACGCTATGCCAGGAGAATCTCTTGAACCCGGGAGGTGGAGGTTGCAGTGAACCAGGATTGCACCACTACACTCTAGCCTGGCTGCAGAGTGAGACTCTGGCTCAAAAAACAAAAAAACAGAAAAACCTGATAAACCTCAATGTATTTAAATTATTGTGTAAATCTCTGTTACCTCAGATTAAATTTGTACAGTATATTTTCTGGTTCCATTTCTATATATATTTTAAGGATTTTTGATATTGACTGCTATGTTTTCCACTAGGATTGTGTCTGCTAGTATAGCAGAGAAATCTCCTTTAAAACAATTCTTGAGAATTATATATGAAGTATGATTTCTCATCAGTTTATGTTTATTTGTTTATTGGTGAGATTGAATTTATTTTTTGCAATTAATTATTGACAAAAACAATACAACAATAGTACTGATAAAAGAAAATTCTTAACACTATTGTGATAGGTACCATTCTATAGATTTACATTTATTAAGACACTTAGACCTCACAGTTACTCTAAGAGGTGAGTACTGTTGTTATCCCCATTTCACAGAAGAGGAAACTGAAGTTAAATAAGTTAGTGAGCTGTAAGAGGCAGAGTGAGGATTCAGAACCAGGCAGTGTGGCCTCAGAGTGTGTCTTCTTAATAACTCTACATTTTTTGCGTTTCAATGTTGAGAACAGGAAAGAAAATGCAGTTTGAGTTCTTAGCGGCCTTAAAATGCTAGTTCCAGGCCCTCTGGAGTCCTGCTTGCATCCTTGCCTCTAGGGTAATGGGCTGCTTTTATACTGTCAAGTGTTCCTATTGCTTTTTCTTGTCATTGCAATTTGATTTTATCAAAAGAACCAACCTCAGTATTGTGTTTTGATTTCAACCCATTTGTATATGTATTACTATCTAATTGTTAGACTTTTATTACCCAGTATTTAACAGCTGTTGAAAAGGTAGTCTGTGGAATCCAATATGCTTACTCCAAAAACAAGGCTAATAAGTTTGTTGGAATGAAGCAATCCACTTAAAAGTGTAGCTGGGGCAGTATTTTTTTTTTAAATGGCAAGCAGTCATATGAAAAGGTGCTCAACATCAGGAATCATCAGTGAAGTGCAAATCAAAACTACAATGAGATACTATCTCACCCTAGTTAAAATGGCTTTTATCCGAAGGACAGGCAATGGTAAATCCTGGCAAGAATAAGAAGAAAAGGGAACTCTCATACACTGTTGTTGGGAATGTAAATGAGTACAATCACTATGGAGAACAGTTTGGAGGTTCCTCAAAAAGCTAAAAATAGAGCTAGGATATAATCCAGCAAGCCCACTGCTGGTTATATACTCAAAGGAAAGGAATTCAGTGTGTCCAAGAGATATCTGCACTTTCATGCTTATGGGAGCATTATTCACAGTAGTTGAGATTTGGAAGCAAACTCAGCGGCCATCAATAGATGGTGTATATATACAATGGAGTACTATTCAGCCATAAAAAAGAATGAGATCCTGTCATTTGCAACAGCTTGGATGAGACTTAAGGTCATTATGCTAAGTGAAATAAGCCAGCTAAGAAAGACAAACTTTGCATATTCTTACTTCTTTGTGGGAGCTGAGAAAACAATTGAACTCATGGAGACAGGGTAGAAGGATGGTTACCAGGCTGGGGAAGGTAGTGGGGTCTGGTAGAAGGTGGGGAGTGGCAATTGTTAATGGGTTCAGAAAGTAGTTAGAAAGAATGAGTAAGACCTAGTATTTGCTAGCACAACAGGGTGAATAATAATTTAATAAATAATAATAATTTAAACGTTTTAAAGTAACAAATAGTATAACTGGATTGTTTGTAACACAAAGGATAAATGCTTGAGAAGCTAAATACTCAATTTCCCATGATGTGGTTATTACACAATGCATGCTTGTATCAAAGTGTCTCATTTACTCCATAAATATATAGATCTATGTGCTCACAAAAGTTTAAAAATTTTTTTAAAAGGAAAATTTCCACAGTTTTATTGACAGAATTTATTTACATCAGACTACTTTCAATAGAATTTGAGACCTTTGTGAAGTATACATGATTTAAAAAATAACCCTTTAAAAATACGTCACTCTTATATTGTTAGTCCATAGTTCCTTAAGATAAGGAACTTATCCATAAGATCCATAAGATTCATAGTACCTGGATCTTATTAAGAAAATAATCCATGTATTTAATAAGTACCTCAATTTCACTATGTCCAAAACTGAGCTGATTCCCTCTCACCTCACAGCCAGTTTTTTCCATTTGTACTCTTTCCAGTCTCGGCAATCCACCCTTCCAGTGCTGGAGCCAGTAACTTTGGAGTTACGCTTGACTCCTCTTTTGCTCTCCTCCCATATGTATGCCAACAGTAAATCCTTACCACTCTACTTTTAAAATATATCCAGGTTATCCCACCTCCGTTCTTACCACCCTGTTCTGAAATACTGTCAACTCTTGCCTGGTCCCCTTTCCATCTTTGCCACTCCCCCACCAGTTTAATTTTGCCAGAGTTACTGTTAAATATGATTTGGAGCTTGGACTTCTTTCATGGGTCTCTTCACACCTAGAGGGAAATTCTGTACATTATCTGCCCCTTCTCCCTCTCAAATCTCATTTCCCACAACTACCCCACTCCCTGCTCTTAAAAAGGGGTATGCTTGGAATATCCAGGGAGTAGTGGTCACTCAGTGACCAAGCACACCCTTTTTCAAGACCTTTGCATTAGATGTTGTCCTGTGCCTGGAACATGCATTCCTTAGATATGCAGATGGCTTGCTTCCACACTTTTTTAGGTCTTTGTTCAAATGTTATTTTATCAAGAAAGCCAAGTTATCATCACATGTAAAATAATTCTAACTCACCCCAACCAACATACTTTACCTCTTTATATTTTTCTCTGTAGCATTTTCCCTGTAACATACACACACACCTACACACATCCACATACCATGCACATGCATACGGTCTGTATACCCTGAATTAGAAAGGTACCTGGCAGCTAACTGCTTTTATATATAACACTGAATGAATGAATATGGATTATTAAGTTCTGTAACAGACCATGTGTTCTGTACACCCAGGCCTCCATGCGACACAACCAGACTTCAGCTTTTACTAGACCTGTTAGAAGTGAGGATTTCATGAAGTGTGGGTGACTTTTGAGGAGTGTTTAATCACAACTTTTGTGATTACTTGGCTTAGACAATCGTATGTCTTCCTTTGAGGAATGGCTGTTCAGAAATTTTGTCCATTTTAAAATTGGATTACTTGATTTTTTCCTATTGAGTTGTTTGAGCTTCTTACACATTCTGGTTATTACTCCCTTGTCAGATGGATAATTTATAAACATTTTCTTCCATTCTGTTGATTGTCTCTTTGCTTTGTTGGTTGTTTCCTTTGCTGTGAAGAAGCGTTTTAACATGATATGATTCCATGTGTCCATTTTTGCTTTGGTTGCCTGTGCTTATGGGGTGTTACTCAAGAAATCTTTGCCCACACCAGTGTCCTGGATACTTTCTCCAGTGTTTTCTATAATAGTTTTATAGTTTGAGGTATTAGATTTAATTCTTTAATCCACTTTGATTTGATTTTTGTGTAGGGCAAGAGCTATGGGTATAGTTTCATTTTTCTGCATATGGATATCCAGTTTTCCCAGCACCATTTATTGAAGAGACTGTCTTTTTCCCAATATATGTCCTTGGCACCTTTTTCAAAAACGAGTTCTCTGTAGATGTATGGATTTGTTTCTGGGTTTTTCATTCTGTTCCAGTGGTCTATTTGTTTTTATGCCAACACCATACTGTTTTGGTGACTATGGCTCTGTAGTATAATTTGAAGAATTAATTAATGTGATTCCTCCAGTTTTGTTTTTTTTTGCTCAAATACATTTGGCTATTCTGCGTCTTTTGTGATTCTTTATAACATTTGTTTTTTCTATTTTTGTCAAGAATGGCATTGACATTTTGATAGGGATTGTTGGATCTGTAGATTGCTTTGGGTAGTATGGACATTTCAACAATATTTATTATTCCAATCCATGAACATAGAATATCTTTCCATTTTTTTGTGTGTCCTCTTCAATTTCTTTCATCAGTGTTTTATAGTTTTCCTTATATAGATCTTTCACTCTATAGGTTAAATTGTTTCCTAGGTATTTTATATTCTTTGTCGCTATTATAAATGGGATTGCTTTCTTGATGTCCTTTTACATTGTTCACTGTTGGCATACATAAACGCTACTCTTTCTTGTATTTTGATTTTATATCTTGCAACTATACTGAATTGTTTGTTTGTTCCAATAGTTTTTTGGGGGAGTCTTTAGGTTTTTCCAAATATAATATCATATCATCTGCAAACAAGGATAATTTGACTTTTCCCTTTCCAGTTGGGATGCTCTTTATTTTTTTTTTCTCTTGTCTGATTGCTCTAGCTAGGACTTCCAGTACTATGTTGAATGACAGTAGTGACAGTGGGCATGCTTGCCATGGTCTAGATCTTAGAAAAAAGGCTTTCACTTTTTTTTCATTCAGTAGGATGCTAGCTGTGGGTCTGTTGTGTATGTCTTTTATTATGTTGAGGTACGTTCCTTCTATCCACAACCCTTGAAAGTTACCATGAGGCTTGCAAATACTATAATTCATTATTTTAAACTTATGACACCTTAGCACTGATTGTATGTATGAATAAATGTGCAAAAAGAAAACTAATAAAAATTCTACAATTTAACTTCATACCCTCCCTTTTAAACTTTTTGTTGTATCTGTTTATGTCTTATTGTACTATGTCTTGAAAAGTTATAGTTATTATTTTTGATTGGTTCATCATTTAGTCTTTCTGCCTGAGAGTCGTCCATACACCGCAGTTCTCTAGGTTGGGACATTCTCTGTTGTTATTCCTTTGAATAAACTTTATATTCCTATTTCTTTCTCTACCTCCTCTTTGAGGCCAATAACTCTTAGATTTACCCTTCTGAGGCTTTCTAGATCTTGTAGGCATGCTTCATTGTTTTTTACTACTTTTTCTTTTGTCCCCTCTGATTGTGTATTTTCAAATAACCTGTCTTCAGGCTCACTAATTTTTTCTTCTGCTTGATCAATTATGCTATTAAGAGATTCTGATACATTCTTCAATATAGCAGTTGCATTTTTCAACTCCAGAATTTTTGCTTGATGCTTTTTAATATTTCAATCCGTTTGTTAAGTTTATCTGGTAGAATTTTGAATTCCTTCCCTGTGTTAACTTGAATTTCTTTGAGTTTCCTCAACAGTGCAATTTTGAATTCTCTGTCTGAAAGGTCACATACTTCTGTTTCTCCAGGATTGGTTCCTGGTGCCTTAGTTTATTTGGTGAGGTCATGTTTTCTTGGATGGTCTTGATGCTTGTGGATGTTTGTTGGTATTTGGGCATTGAAGAGTTAGGTATTTATTGTAGTCTTCACAGTCTGGGCTAGTTTGTGGTCATATTTCTCGGAACTTTACAGGTATTCAAAGGGACTTGGTACCAAAGCCCAATAATGCTGTGGCTTTTGCAGACTGATAGAGGTACTGCCTTGGTGGTTTTAGATAAGAGCCTGAAGAATTATCCAGATTACCAGAGAGAGACTCTTTTCCTCTTCCTTTATTTTCTCCCAAACAAGTAGAGTCTCTCTGTGCTGAACTATCTGGAGCTGTGAATGGGGTGACACAAGTGCCCCTGTGGCCACCACCACTGGGACTGCACTGGGTCTTGCCCAGGGCCCACTGTAACCACTGTGTGGCTACTTCCAATGTTCACTCAAGGCCCTAGGGGTCCACCATCAGCAGATGGGGAAGCCACCTAGGCTTGTGTCCTTCCCTTCAGGGTGGCGAGTTCCCCCATGCCC
This sequence comes from Cacajao melanocephalus, assembly GCA_963573385.1. Taxonomy (NCBI): domain Eukaryota; kingdom Metazoa; phylum Chordata; class Mammalia; order Primates; family Pitheciidae; genus Cacajao; species Cacajao melanocephalus. The sequence continues at coordinate 29,796 of CAUYLG010055652.1, forward strand.
TGGGCAGGTCCAGACATGTTGTTTGGGAGCCAGGAATTGGAGTCGGAAACCTTAAAAACCTACCTCATGTTGTATTCTACTGCAGGAAAGCTAGCCCTCAAAACTCAAGACAAAGTCTTTCCTTCTCTTCCCTCTCCTTTCTGTAGGCAGAGGAGCCTCTTCCAGTAGCCACCACTAACCACTGGTCCAAGGGGTTTGTTTCTGCAGGCCACCACTGATGTTCATTTAAAGCCCAAGGGCTCTTGAGTCAGCTTGTGAATGCTGTCAGGCTTCAAACCCACTCTTCAGTGCATTGGGCACCCCTCTGGCTCAGGGCAGGTCCAGAAATAATGTGAAGAGCCTTGGCCTGCAGGGACCCGAAGGGCCCACACGGTGCTCTATTCTGCTGCGGCTGAGCTGGTACCTAAGGTGCAAGACAAAGTCCCTTTACTTTTCGCTCTGTTTTCTTTTTTTTTTTCCAAGCACAAGGAGTCTCTCACTATAGCCCCCACAGCTGCAAATGTGCTGGGTCTCACCTGAAGCCACTGTGTCTTAGTCTCACCCAAGGCCCACTGTGTACTACCTGGGTATCGCTGCTCATTATTCGGGGCCCAAGAGCTCTTTTGTCAGCAGATGGTGAATCCTGCTAGGACTGGGTCCTTCTCTTCCAGTCAGCAGGTTTCCTTCTGTCGCAGGGTGTGTCTTGAAATGTCATCTGGGAGCTAAGGCTTGGAATGGGGACCCCACAACCAACACTGCCTAGTGTCTGATCCTACTGTAGCTGAGTTGATTATCCAAGATGGAAGACAAAGCCCTTTTTACTCTTTGCTTTCCTCTCCTCAAGCAGAAGGAAGGAATCACTTCCAGGAGGCACTGCCTGTGGTTGTGAGAGGGGTGGCCCAAGCACTCACTTAGCCACCTCGGCTTGTGTCTCCCTAGGTCATATGCTACCCTAGTCCACTGGCTCTAAAGCCAGCCCAGAACTAGGACTTGCCTAGGAGTTGCAGTCCTTGTGTCCTAGATTGTCTTTCAAGTTTACCTAGGACCTGGGAGCACTTTAGACTGTAGTAGTGAGGCTTGCCAGAGCTCGAGTTCTCATCACTGGGATAGGTGACTTCCCTCTAGCTAAGGCTGGTCCACATGCTCCCTGAGCCATAGCTTTGCTCTGCTATGATAGGGAAGCACTGAGTTGAATAATGCCAAGTCTCCAAGAAGGTGTGCTCTTCCTCCTGCAAGTGCACAGATTCTTTTTCCACATAGGAGAAAGAATCTGTGCACTTGGTCACTGCCAGGGGATGGGGGACAGGTTGCATCACCAATTCAAGACTGTCTTTCTTACCCTTATCGGTGCCTCTTTTAGCAATGCAAAGTTAAAACCAGGTGCTTAAATAGCTCACCTGATTTTTGGTTCTTATGATGGTGCTTTTTGTGTGTATTTGTTAAAACTTGATGTTCTTGCGGGCAGGATGATCTGTGGAGGCTTCTGTTTGGCCATCTCTCCCTTCATCCCCATAGTTCCTCTGGAAATTTAAAAAATAAACCATATGTTGGGATGATCAGCCGTATCTCCCAATGGATATTATTGTTTTTTAAAATAACTATTTAATGTTGACTATTTTATTCTATATTATGTACATAAATATACTTATTTCCAGTAGTTTAATCTTTGTTCTTTGTCAGCTTCCCCTATCATCTATTAAGATTGAAGTTCATAGACTTTAAATACATTTCCCAGTATGAGAAGAATCTTATATTTAAAAGCATACTGGGTAGCTCCTTTATAATGTGAAAGATTCTGCTTTGCTTTTTCTGGTTTCTATGTTTAGGTCTTTGCATCTGTTTAAAAAAAGCAAACAAATATATATTTGTATACTTATATATAACACCATAACCAACCCAGTTTAAACGATGGGCAAAGGACTTGAGTAGACATTTCTCCAAAGGAGATATACAAATGGCCAATAAGTACATGAAAAGATACCCAACATCACTGGCCATTAGGGAAATACAGGTCAGAACTGCAATAAGATACCACTTCATATCCATTAGGATGACTGTTATTTAAAAAAAAAAAAAAAAAAGGAAAACAAAACAAGTGTTGGCAAAGGATGTGGAGAAATTGGAACCCTTGTGCATTGTGCATTGTTGGTGGTAATGTAAAATGGTACCGCTGCTGTGGAAAACCCTTTGGTAGTTTCTCAAAAAGTTAAATGTAGAATTACCATGTGACTCAGCAGTTCCACTCCTGGGTATATACCCCAAAGAATTAAAAACAGGAACAAACAGATACTGGTATACACAGGTTCATAGCTGCATTTTTCACAGTAGACAAATGGTGGAAACAATCTAAGAGTCCATCAGCAAATGAATAGATAAACATAATGTGATGTGTTCATGCAATAGAATATTATTCAGCCGTGAAAAGAATGATGTTCTGATACATGCTACAATATGGATGAACCTTGAAAACATTATGCTAAATGAAATAAACCAGATAAAAAAGGACAGATAATGTATAATTCCACTTATATGAGGTATCTAGAATTGTTAGAAATGAAAAGTAAAAGGTTATGAGTAACTGAGGGTAGGGGAAAATAAGGGCTTTTGCTTAATAGTTACAGAGGTTTTGTTTCAGGTGATGGAAGTTTTGGAAATTGAAAGTGGTGATGGTTACACAACAGTGAATGTACTTAATGCCACTGAATTATACACTTAAAAATGGTTTAAAGGATACATTTTATGTGTATTTTGTGACATTTAAAAAGACAAAGGAATACATTTCCTGGCACATAATCAGTGCTCAGTTAAATGCTTATTGAGTGAATGAATTTGTTGAATGAACCAATACTTAGTTTGGCAAATGTATATTAACTCTTAGCATGATAGTGGATAGCAGTGTGGATCTGAAGTCAGATGCTCGGTTAAAATACTTACTCTGCCACTTATATATATTTTTGATTTTGGCATAATTAAAAAACTAAGATATTGGCCAGGTGCGGTGCGGTGGCTCATGACTGTAATCCCAGCACTTAGGGAGGCCAAGCTGGGTCGATCACAGGGTCAAGAGATCAAGACCATCCTCACCAACATGGTGAAACCCTGTCTCTGCTAAAGATATAAAAATCAGCCAGGTGTGGTGGCATGCGCCTGTAGTCCTAGCTACTTGAGAGGCTGAGGCAGGAGAAACGCTTGAACCCAGGAGGTGGAGGTTGCAATGAGCCAAGATGACGCCACTGCACACTCCAGCCTGGCGACAGAATGAGACTTTCAAAAAAATAAAAAACCAAAAAAAAGTAAGACAGTTACATACTATAAAATTTATCCTTTAAAAGTATATAGTTCAGTTGTTTTTGATATATTTACAACATTGTGTAAACATCACTACTGTCTATGTAATTTCTGAATATTTTCACCACCCCAAAAAGAAACCTGGTATTTACTAGCAGTCATCCCTCCTTTATCTCTCCCTATACCCTGGAAAATCTCTAGAGATTCATCTATCCAGGACATTTTGTTTTATTATTATCATTATTATTTTTGAGACAGTTTTGTTCTTGTTGCCCAGGCTGGAGTGCAATGGCGCGATCTCAGCTCACTGCAACCTACGCCTCCCAGTTCAAGCAATTCTCCTGCCTCAGCCTCCCGAGTAGCTGGGATTACAGGCATGTGCCACCACAACAGCTAATTTTGTATTTTTTCGCAGAGACGGCGTTCTCTATGTTGGTCAGGCTGGTCTCAAACTCCTGACCTCAGGTGATCCGCCCGCCTCAGCTTCCCAAAGGGCTGGGATTACGGGTGTGAGCCACAGTACCTGGCCCCAGGACATTTTATATAAACGGAATCATACAATTTATGGTCCATTGTGACTGGCTTCTTTCAGTTAAGCATAACTTAACTGAAAGTTTTCAAGGTTCATCCATGTTGTAGTGTATATCAATACTTCATTACTTTTTATTGCTGGATAATCCATTACATGGATACACCCCGCATTTGTTTATGCATTCATCAGTTGATGGATATTTGAGTTGTTTATGCTTTTTGTTAGGAATAGTGCGGCTGTGAACATTTATGTATAAGTTTTTTTGTGTGTGAAAATGTGTTTTCAGTTCTCGAGTATATACTCAGGAGTGGAATTGTTACATCATATATTAATCCATGCTTAACCTTTTGAGAAGCTAACAGTTTTCCAAAGAGGCTGCACCATTTTATATTCCTAACAGTGATATATGAGGGTTCCAGTATCTCCATATCCTCACCAGCACTTGTTATTATCTGTCTTTTTGGATTATAGCTATCCTAATGGGTATGAAGTGGTATCTCATGATAGTTTGATTTGTGTGTCCCTAGTGGCTAATTATGTTGAGTATCTTTTTATGTGCTTATTAGCTATTCGTATATCTTCTTTGGGAAATATCTATTAAAGATCCTTTGTTCATTTTTTATTTTTTATTTTGTAATCTTCAACTTTAAGTTCCAGTTTACATGTGCAAAATGTGCAGTTTGTTACATTGGTAAACATGCACCAGAGTGGTTTGTTGTACAGATCATCTCATTACCTAGGTATTAAGCCCAGCATTCATTAACTTTTATTGCTGATGCTCGCTCTCTCCTGATGCTCACCCCCTTGACTGGCCCCAGTGTGTTTTGCTCCCCGTGATGTGTCCACGTGTTCTCGTTGTTCAGCTCCCACTTAAAAGTGAGAACATGCAATGTTTGCCTTTCTATTCCTGCGTTAGTTTGCTGAGGATGACGGCTTCCAACTCCTGTTCGTTTTTAAAAATGAGTTACCTGCCTTCTTAATGTTGAGTTGTAAATGTTCTTTGTAGATTTTGGCTGCTAGATAATTAGATACGTGACTTGCAAATATTTTCTTTCATTCCGTAGGGTGTCTTTCTCCTTGTTATCTTTGAAATACAGGCTTTTAATCCTAATGAAGTACAATTTATTTTCTTTGGTTGCTCATACTTTAGGTGCCATATTTAAGAAATTACCTAATCCAAGGTCACAAAGATTTACACTGTTTAGGTCTTTGATCTATTTTGAGTTAATTTTTGAATATGGTGTGAGATAGAAGTCCAAATGCATTCTTTTGCACGTGGAATTCGAGTTGTTTCAACAATATTTATTGAAAACACTTTTCCTACTCCATTTAATTGTCTTAGTCTCCTTGTTGAAAATTGATTCTCTATAGATGTGTGGATTTATTTCTGGACTCCCAGTTCTATTCCTTTAATCTCTTATGTCTGTGCTTAGCCAATACTACACAATCTTGATTATTATAGCTAGGTATGTGATCTTGAAAGCTTTGGTTTTCTCATGTATAGCTTGTTAGAGACTAAACAGAATACATTTAAATAGCACTAAAGGATATGGCACATAGTACATTTTAGCTGTTTTTAAATTATTTTTGTAATCACCGTCATTGTAAAGGATGTGGCCACAAGTTTATATGCTGAAAAACTTGCGTGAAATTTGAGAATAAAAAGAATTTTCTAAATGCAAACCTTTCATTTGACTTACTCATTCACCTCCCTGTTGCACAGTGGGTTTCAATATGATTTCCTCTGGAGGCACTCTGCAAAGAATGCCTGCCTGTAACCCAACTCTAGTTCACACCCAGACTTTAGAGCATATTGTTCTTTGATAAAAACGTTGATCTCATCAAACACATGGATTTTAGGGAAGGTGTCAACTTTTGCTTAGGAACCCTTTGCAGTGGCCTATGAGGCAAAGCCTTAGTGACCTTCCCCCTAGATTCCTAAAGGAGAGTCTTTTTGGAATGGAAGTATGGAGAATAAACCGGGAAACACACTTCGACTTTTTGGTGGCAGAAAGTAAGAGGGTAACATCTGTGCTGCCATGAAAGCTTTAAAACTGGATGCAATCAAGGCACTATACACTTTGAAACATTTATATGCTTGTAAGGAAAGATAAAGACATGAAACTGTAACCTCCTATGTAAGTCTACTTGAGCCATTATTTATTAGTAAATTTCAACATTTACCTATTGAACTCACATTATTAACTGATTAGGTTTGGTTATCACTTCTGTTTTATCTCTGCAGGCAAAACAGCATCTGGAATGCTTGTTTTCACAGATGTACATATATTTTCTCATCCTTATTTAAAGCTTATTTTTATTGCTTTTTTTCCATTCTGAACAGGACAAGCTGTGAAGTATGCTTGAAATTAAACCTCTTGACCAGACACCCGAGATTCCGTGACTTTGTCCGTGTGATGGTTCAGTTTTATATTCTCATATTGCACTCAGAGGGAGTCCAAGAAGCTCATTTTGTACCATATTTCTTAGGCCAGGAAAAGTCTAAACTATTTTTCCTAGTGCCCTTTCCCCTGGTGGACAGCTAGTTGAAGCCTCTGGGAGTAAAAGTACTTCCCAGGACATAAACCCAACCCTTCCTCCCACAACCATTTAAAATGGTTTAAAAATAACCCCCACTTAATGTTTCGTGGCAGGCTGTGACAACTTTATAAAAATTATGTTTACTTTTCTCCTCTTTTTCATTTATTAAAACACTGCTTATCATAGATTCCCGGAGAAATAAATTTATTGCCAAGCTGTGAAAGAAAGTTTTATTCCTTAGGGCATGTAGCAAAGCACACATTGTTTAGAACATTCAAGGTACAGTTGAACTGTGCAAGTTGCAGTGAACTGTTCAGCCAGTTTGAGTAGTGGTAGTTTAAGGAAGGGATTTTGCCTTTTAAGCTAAACAGATAAATTTAAACGCGCTATTAATGCATATATTCATTCACTTGTACATTCAACAAATATTCCTCAAGTGCTTTCTCTCTGCCAGGTACTCTTTTAGGCCCTGGAGATCCAGTGGTGAACAAGATAGACAGGGGCCCTAGTTTCATGGAACTTACAATATTGCAGTTCTTCAAAACAATATATATATCATCGCTGTAAGCCAAGATCTTGGAGAATCTCCCATTTTTAGAAGATTTTTCCCAGATTCTGCCACCCTCCCTCTATAAACTTTCCAGTTGCTTCCCACCCTACTGGGAGTGAAAGTCAAAGTTGTAACATTGTCCCAGGAGGCCCTACAAAGTTTGCCCATCTACTGGGGCACCTCATCTGCTACTCTTCTCCCATCACAGATGCTGATTCAGAAGTCCTCACCTCCTCCTAGACCCTTGACCATCTACCTGTTTCTGCCCAGGGTCTTGTCATTTGTTGTTCCCGTTGCCTGGAATGCTCTCCCCAGATACTCCCATGGCTGGCTGTCTCACTCACTCTGATTCTCTACTGAAATATCTAATCGTATTATTAGAGAAGACTTCCCTGGGCACCTGATGTGGTCTGGCTCTGTGTCCCCACCCAAATCCCATCTTGAATTGTAATCTGAATTGCAATCCCCATGTGTTGGGGGAGGGACCCTCATGGGAGGGGATTGGATCATAGGGGTGGTTTCCCCTTGCTATTCTCATGAGAGTGAGTGAGTTCTCATGAAACCTGATGGTTTTATAAGGAGCTCTTCTCCTTTCATTGTGTACTTCTCTATCCTGCTGCCTTGTAAAGAAGGATGTGTTTGTGTCTCCTTCTTGTCATGATTGTAAGTTTCCTGAGGCCTCCCGAGCTGTGCAGAACTGTGAGTCAATTAAACCTCTTTCCTGTATAACTTACTGTGAGTCAATTAAATCTCTTTCCTTTATAAAGTACCCAGTCTTTATAGCAGTGTGAGAAGGGACTAATACAGCATCCTACTGGCCCTCCTCACTCAACTGCTTATCCTGCTTCTTTAATTTCCTCCCTAGGAATCTTGTGGCACACATATGTGGTGATATGGTTCCACCATATCTCATGCCAAGTTGTAGTTCCCAGTGTTAAAAGTGAGGCCTGGTGGGAGATGGTTGCATTATGGGGGTGGATTTCATATGAATGGTTTAACACCATCCCTTTGGTGCCATTCTTGTGATAGTGAGTTCTTTTGAGATCTGATTGTTTAAAAGAATGTGGCACCTCCCACTGCATACTTTCTTGTTCCTGCTTCCACCATGTGAGAAGCTTTACTCCTGCTTTGCTTTTGACCATGATTGGAAGCTTCCTAAGGCCTCCCCAGAAGCAAAAGCCACTATGCTTCCTTTACTGCCTGCAAAACCATGAGCCAATTAAACCTCTTCTCTTTATACATTACCCAGTCTCAGGAATTTCTTTATAGCAATATAAGAATGGACTAATACGTGTTTTCTTTTTAAAAACGTATTTATTCCCTGTTTTCCTGCCTTCCTACCTTCAAGCATTCAAGCAGAATACAAACTCCATGTGAGCAGTGACTTGATCTTTCCAACTCGTGTGCCCCCAGCACTCAGAACACTGTATGCTACAGAGTAAAAGTGCACAATAAGTATTTGTTGTATGAATGAATAAAGGAAATGGTTCAATGTGACTTGGTGTCTAAACTTCAGTATCTTTCAACAGCTAGGTTTCTTCTTCTCCAGTATTCTCTGTTTTAGTTATATGGCACTACTTTTCACATTTGCAGATGAAGTTCTGTTTTATTTTTCCTTGTCTCCACTTTTTGTTTCCTGTATGTGCAACGTGTTCCACAACTGAATCTTTCTTACCTTCCTGTCTGAAAATTCAAGTTCAATAATAAAACATTCCAGGTTAACCATACTTAATTCTACCTATAAGCCATTACATAATTTTTAAAAATTTTTTACCATAGTACTGTTAATTTTCATTCATTGGACAAATATTTAGCACATGTGCTTGGCATCACGCTACAAAGATAGAAAAAAACTAGTGTCAATCTTTAAGGATCCTGCCATTGAAGGTTGTTGTGATGCCCTGAAATCTGTTGTTTTGGAAAGCCAGTGAGCCGAGGACTATGTGGCCCTTTCCTTTCTTCCCAGACTTCTAGTGTGAGTGTGTGCCTAGCATTGTACATTGTGCTGCAGGGAATATTAATAATAAAATAACTTGGCTTCCCATGAGAATATGATTTTGGTAATGATAAGCCTGTACAACAAAGATAGAGTGTAATGGGTTAGTGTTGGGTAAGTAGAAACCAAGTAGTCGTGTTCAGAGAGGTCACAGCAATTCAGAGGACAGTGAATGATTGCAGTAGATGAGGGTAGTTGAGGAAAGGTGTTATTAAGGAGGTGGCTCTTGGGCATCAGGCTGGAGGGGAGCATGTTGTAGTGGGTGAGTGGTGGTATCCTTTTCTTACTGTTCTTGGTGACCTGTGAGGACACTGTGACAGGCAGTCATGCAACTTTACTTATTGGGCCTCATAAGAGGCCTCCACATCATTGTGTCTACAAAAGCATTCTGCCTTATACTCATTTCCCAGAGTGGGAATAATGGACACTTTAGGGCCGGACTGTAAGAGGAGAAAGAGAAAAATGTGGCGCCATTTATGCAGTATGTCCTTGGGGGCTTCAGAGCCCAGGAGTGAGGCATGGGAATGTGTAAATGAGCTGGAATCTGGCCTTGGCCTGGGTGGACAGAGTGTACCCCTTCGTCCTCTGGCACTGGCACTTGCCAGGGGTTGCTGGGAGGGAGAGCATAAGACTTGGGTCTCTCTTTGCCCAAGCTGTCTCCTCCCTTTGGACCAGTAGTTAGTAAGTTCTATTTGGCACAACTTGCTCTTGGAAAAATGTTTCCCCATAGTTCCCAAAGAGCTATATAAGTAGATGGTTTCGTCCTTTGCTGTTAGTGCCTTTGTCAAAAATATGTCAAAATCAGAATCATTTTAGAGTTTCAGAAATATTTTTAAGGAAAATCATAAATAAGCCCTTGACTTCCTGTATTGCTTCAAAGCAAGGTCTTATTCTCCCAATAGTACTATATTTTTTTAAAATGACTTTATTGTTTTGAACCCAACTGTCTTTAGTAGGTCATTCCATGCATTTATCCTTTGAGATACAAAGCATCATGTATTCATTGAGTTACAAAGACCCAGCATCTGTTCTGAATTCATTTTCCTTTTAACCTCTTTTTCTTCTTTTTCTCTTCTTTGTGCTTGTCGAAAATGGTATTTTTGGTTGGGGTTATTTTAAGGTGGTGTTGAAATAAATCCTGGGACTGTCCTCTTGTTCAACAGTGCATGTTCTTTTAAGCCTACATATCCAGGGTCATCCTACCAAAATAAACTATACGGGCCCTTTGCAAAATTCTCAAGTGCCTGACTTTTTATTTATGAGTGTTGGCTGCTGGCATAACTTTTATAGTTTCCCCTGAGCAAAAATGGGCTCTTTTTTTCTTCGTTCTGCCTTTTCTGAGATTTTCTATCACTTTTATTTCTTAAGTAGCTATGGCTGTGTCACTATTTTAGATTAATTATTCCCCTAGGAGAATTTTAAACATTTCCTTAAATGTCAGTCAAATCTACTGTTTTAACAATTATATAGGTAGATGGAACTCAACAACCTGCCCATTCATAGCCACTCAGGGTTATCCAAAGTCATCAATATGTGTTCTTTACCTTGACCTAAACTAGATGAAATAATCCTTATTTGTATAGGATGTTTGGGTGATTTATTTTTCTCCTTTTAAATGCAAATTTCTCAAAGCCCATATTTTTCACCAGTGAGTATAATTTTACATATAGGAATTATTTAGAGATTTGTAGGTGGCTCAGAAATCTATAGAAACGTGTGTATCAAGTATGCTATTTCCCATGTGGAGGAAGGACTTAAATTTTTTGGGAAATTGGAAACGTAGATTCTTCACTTTGGACACTGATATACTAACAATCCTTCTAACATGCATACAATTACAAGATTTTTATTCATTTTTAATGTCTTTTTGTGCAACTGGCGTAACAAAACAGTCTGGATATATTCATTTATCCTTTCTCCCTTACTTTTGAAAGTTGTATCAAGTTTACTGGGGTGAACTTTTCTCCCAGTGGCTACCCCTGGGTCTGTCTAAACTTCTTGAATTGTGAGCCTTTTTCATACTGGGTCTTAGTCTTCAAATCTGTACCTTCGTACTTCACTTAACGTGGCTGAAACTGGCTCTGTCCAGAGTTTGAAGTATGAAGATATGGGCTCTCCAGGCTAATTAGATGTTGGTAGAGGAAGAAACAGAGTGATTATCTTCACATGCACAGATGCTGGTATATCAGAATACCTGGGAAGAATGATCAGTGACATCTATCATATGAGACTGGTGATTGCTTTGGGAATGAAAGGAAGAACTTGCTTAGCAGGTATGGTGGGGTCAGGTTGTGGAAGGCCCCATCAGCAGCAGGGGGAAGACACTGTAGCTCTGAATAGAGAGTGATATGATCAGGGTGTGTGTAGGGTGACTGAGTGGCAACCTGGGGACTAGACTGTGTGTTTGGATGTGCTGGGCTTTGGTTGCCCATCATCCACTGTCCCTGGCTCCCTCTGAGAGGCCGTGCCTGCCCTGTGCTCAGTCTGTATGTTTTTGGTGTGTGGTGTACCACAGTCCAGCTACCCAAATTGTGTCATTTTCTGACCACACTGAATGGTTTAGGGATAAGTGTGTGACCTAGTGAGATGCAATGAGACTTGGCTTGGGCTCCTAGAAGGGCAGCTGGTGCTTTTCTTCATGGCCATGGTTGTGACAGGAGTTGGGGGCAGGGGTTGCTGGAGCCATCATGAGCAGAGCCCTCTGAGAGCCAGCATTGAGAGTCCAGCCAAGAGTTCGAGGGTGAGGAGCTGGGTGTTTTCAGCCCCCCTGTCCTTCTAAAGCCAGCCCTATCACTGACCTTTATAGACATATGATCCAATGAAATCCCTTTTGATTCAAGCCATATGAGGTTGAGATTTCTGTCTCTTGCTCCTAGAAGAGTCTTAGGAGATAGAGGTGGAGTCAGATAATCTGTGGTCAGTATTTCCAGTTAGGAGCTTTTTTTTGTTTGTTTGTTTTCTTTTTTGAGACAAGGTCTCGTTCTGCTGCCCAGGCTGCAGTGCAGTGGCACAATCATGGCCCGCTGCAGCCTTGACCTCCCCAGCTCAAGTGATCTGCCCACCTTACCCCTCTCAGTAGCTGGGACTACAGGCATGTGCCACCATGCTTGGCTAATTTTTAAATATTTTTGGTAGAGACAGGCTCTCACTGCGTGGTCTGGGCTGGTCTCTAACTCCTGGGCTCAAGTAATCCTCCTGCCTCAGGCTTCCAAAGTGCTGGGATTACAGATGTGAGCCACTGCTCCTGGCCAGGTGAGTTTGATAAATAGTCTGGGTGTCTGGCACAGAGCAGACACTCAACAATTTAGGAGATTTAATTAATTAAATTAAAAGGGCTTAAACTGATGGGCAGCAGCGATCTAGTTTTCACAAGATTCTTTTCCAAGTCGCTTGCTTTGTATAGTATTTGATTATTAGGCTGCTCTAGCATTGGTATTAGGAAATATCTGAGACTGAGCAATTTATAAAGAAAAGAGGTTTAATTGGCTCATGATTCCACAGTTTGTACAGGAGGCATGGTGGCATCTGCTGCTGGGAGGCCCCAGGAAACAAAATCATGGCAGAAGGCTAAAGGGGAGTAGATTCTTCTTACATGGCAAGAGCAGGAGCAAGACAGGGGGAGGGAGGTGCTGTACACTTTTAAACAACCAGATCTCATGAGAACGAACTCGCTATCATGAGGACAGAACTATATTAGTGTGTTCTCATGCTTCTAATTAAGACATACCTGAGACTGGGTAATTTATAAAGGGAAAGGGCTTAATGGACTCATAGTTCTACATGGCTAGGGAGGCCTCACAATCATGTCAGAAGATGAAGGAAGAACAAAGAGACTTCTTACATGGTGGTGGGCAAGAGAGAGGGCTTGTGCGGGGAAACTCCCCTCTATAAAACCATCAGCATCTCGTGAGATGTATTCACTATCACGAGTACAGCACGGGAAAGACCTGCCCCCATGATTCAGTTAACTTTCACAAGGTCCCTTTCACGACGTGGAAATTATGAGAGCTACAGTTCAAGATGAGATTTGGGTAGGGACACAGCCAAACTGTATCAAATACCAAGAGGGATGGTGCTGAACCATTCAGGAGAAACCACCCCCATGATCCAGTCACCTCCCACCAGGCCCCACCTCCAACACTGGGAATTACAATTTGACATGAGATTTGGATGAGGGACACAGATCCGCCAGTCTATATCAATTATATTAACTGTGTTTTTGAAATAACTTAGTTTCACAGCAGAATGAATTTTTTAAAGAGTGAATTGTTTTAGGCAGCTTGAAAAGAGGATTCTTTGCATGCATCCCAGATATATCCCTGTGTGCATCCCACCAGCGTTTTTCTTTGTTATACGAGAGGTATCTAAGGGATTTCATGAAGGGCAGAGTCTGTTTCTTCCGTTTATGTGTCATATATTTTCTTGGATTATGCTCAATTCTTCTCTAATCTCTGACCTCTGAATAAAATAGTCCTGGGAAAAGACTTTCATTGGTTTTATAGTTTTAGACAGATTAAATCCTTTTTTTGGAAAAACAATTGATGTTCTTTATTTCTCTACCAAAAGTCTGAATTTAAAAACTCCTGAAGCTTCATGGTTACTCCTTTTATTTAAGTAACTTTATGTAAATAGGAAAAAAGTGCTTTCTTTTTAAATTGGAAAAACAAAATGCTTTTTTTTCTGTAATTGCAAGAGATTGTGGCAATTCTACATTGTTTGAAGAATTTGCTATAGCCTCAGTTTTTCTTCTTGTGTGTGAGAGTACTTTGCCAGCTATAATTGGGTAGTTTTATCTTTTTTGCATGCCCTAGTGTTACTGTGACTTTAACATAGGGGAAATGAAGTCATGGACATGAGGTGGGAGCAAGAAGTAAAACTTTGAAGTCTGTGTTATGAATATGTTTGTCAATAATTACTGTTTTTTTAAAAATTTTTATTTTTTAGAGATAGCATCTCTGTCATCCACGCTGGAGTGCAGTAGCACGATCATGTCTAACTGTAACCCCAAACTCCTGGGCTCAAGCCATCCGCCCACTTCAGCCTCCTAAGTAGCCGAGACTACAGGTGCATGCCACTATGGCTAGATAATTTTTTATTTTTTGTAGAGATGAGGATCTCATTATGTTCCCCAGGCTGGTCTCGAACTGCCGGCCTCAAGTGATCTTCCTGCCTCAGCTTCCTAAAGTTCTGGGATTATGGGTGTGAGCCACTGCACCCAGCCAATAATAATTATTTTTTAATTAATACTGAGATGTATGCTTTTTCCCCCTCTCTCACATGTACAGTTACTTATAGATGGGATGATTTGTCCAGGAGCTCCAAAGTCAAACTTGAAACATCTTTTTTAGCAACCATTATACAGACAGTGACATTTGCCATAAATAAAAATCACTTGAGAATTTCTGTATGGTAGATGTTTCTATAATTAATGCATGGCTGGTTAGAAGTGGGACTTTGTTCCTGAATGGTTCCTTCAAAGCTGTAGGAGGCCATTGCACCTTATAATGTGAAACAGACTGGTGCACTCCTCAGGGCTTTGCCTAGAGAATCCCTGGACCACTGGGAGAACCAGGCCCTTCAGGCTGAACATGGGAGTTTGCCCCTCCAGGCAAGAAAAATGAACAGGTAGGGAGCTTCAATGGCCAGCCGAGCTGCTCCATACAAAATGACCAAATTGTCGAGCTGTAGCCAGAGCATTTGACTTGTTAAACATATTACTCTGTAAATGAAATCTCAGAGACGATGGAGGAGAGACTTTTGAGCCAGGATGCTTTTCCTTAATTTGCAGTATTAGACCCAGACTGAAGAGGTCAGCTATGGGAGAAATCCAGGGAAGTGTACACTTCTGGTTTGAAATTTGGCTTTGCCACTTTCTAGCTGTGAGACTTGGGCAATTGATTGACTTTTCATGCCCTTCAATTTTAGCATCTGTGAAATGGAGTAATGTCTTTATCTCTGCTAAGGTTAGAAATAGCGTATGAGCAATACCTAGCACAATATCTGATGCTCAGTAGTCGTGTGGTCAATGGTAAAAGTATTGTCATTGTTGTTAATACCCTTCTTCCTCTTGCTCCCTCTGCTTGAGGGAAAGGTTAAAAGGAATGCATTACAGTTCTGCTGCCTCCTTTGCCATCAGCTTTTCTGAAAAAGTAGTCCTGGATTGCCCAGATTTGGAACCAGCACTTCGTTAAGTAGGGACTGAGGGGGTGGGCACTGTTTAAAGATAAAACAACCTCCATGCCCAGAACCATCCTCCCAACCAGATCCTTGATATCTAAGGGTGGCTCCCCTCCCTGGGAGCTTTCACATCCCCAGGCTGTGATGTCTCTCACCTGAGCTGCCACCAGGCCCTGGATCCAGTCCCTGTATCTCAGAGCAACACCAGCCACTCTCACATTGTTCTGTCCTGACAGTTTGCCCTGTGAGTGTTGCTTACAGCCACTGCCCGGCACCCTCACCACATTCCACTAATCACTGTGCTAATTACTGCATAGTGTAACAGAACTATATTAACTGCTGTGTATTTTAAAGTGCAGTATTAATGTACATTTTTTGTGCTTTACACCTGCACATTTTGTGGCTCATATAACATGTTCTGCCCGCAATGGAAGAACATTGAGAAAAAAAGGACTCTGCCTGCATTTTTAGCTTCTCATTACTGTAGTGGTCTCAAATTTTGTTTCTGCACAAGCTGTCCTTATCACTCAGGCACTTTCTGATGAGGGGGTGGGTATTTAATGTGAGGCACTAAGATTGTTCTGTGTGCCATGTAGCTTGAATGGCAACGTTAAAGATTGGGGAAAAAAAGAAGAAGATTGGATGGATGGCTAAATAGATAGACTTTAGAATAAAGTCAACTGAAAGTCTTTATTTTTAAGAGTACTTCATCAATTCAGTCTTAAATCCAAATGATACTTAATTATTAGAGATTAAGTACTAACTCAGAGAGATAGAAATAACTCAGGAAATCTTACCAAGTGCTCTAGGATTTCTAGCCAGTGAATTCCTTACTATCCAAGAGAAGCAAAAAAAGAAGAGCTCAAGATGGGGAAGGAATCTGGGAACTGAAAAAAAGTCACTGTGACCGGGCAGCTTGTTCCTCCAGGCTGGCGGGGTGGGTGTCCTTGGGCTTGGGATGCTCATCGCAGTCCCTTGGGACCAGAACACTGGCTATCAGTGCAGCCTATGGGCCAGCTTCAGAAGCTGTTACAGCATCATTGCTGCTGTGGCTGATGCTTCCTTTCCTCAGTAAATCACAAAGTTGTGTTGGGCCAACCAGGTTTTTAAGTGGCTTAATTTCCAGAGAATTTCATATTGAGTCATTATTGTATACATTTTTGCCATTGCCATTTGTGTCCTTGTAGGTGGTCTGTAAAGTACCACTGGGTCAGAACTGCAGTCTGCTGGAATGCAGAGACACATTAAAGCCCCTTTAGATCCCTTATAGAAGTCAAAATGCAGAGATAATGTGTAAACTGCCTACTCCCAGCAGTTCAGTTTCAGAACCAGAACCAGAGCCCAGGCCTCTTGACTCACATACTTTTCTTTTCTTGTTGGTAGAGTTAGAAAATGTCACGATACCAAATTTAGCACAACAAACTATTTATCTAGCTGCTTTTCTTAGATTAGAACATAAACTTGTCTTCGGTTTTGGCTGCTGCAGAGATTTTGATTTCTCTCTGTTAAACAGTCGCTGGATCTCTTACCCCAGATGATTGACAGTGATCTGGAGCCCAATTTATATGGCTTTGAGGACTTGGTCTTTGGCCTGAGAAAAGCCGGTAGCCAGTGCCACTGCTTTCTGTCCTTTTCTATCACTGGCACCCCTGCCCTGCACTTTGGATTCCTTGTCCTACAGAGCAACTTTATCTACCCAAATAGTCCGAGATGATTCTGGAACCCTGAATGTTCAGCAGTTCAATATTTGATCTGCAGGGTAGAAAGACACACATTCTATTAAGATTGAAATTAGAAGGTGGCACAATAGAGGATCACTGAAGAAAGGCTCTGTCTCTCAGTGATTTTTGAGGTCCTTCTGATGCCCAGGCAGCGAAGGGAAGACCAAGAAGGACCTATGTTGGGCCATCGCGGGGGCCTCTTCAGACCTGGCAGTGCGGTGGTGGGGCCCAGGGTTTTGACTGAAGCTTTTCAGCCTTGGCCTAGAAAAAATGACGAAACCCTTTTTTCCCCTCAATCTAACCCCAAGAGAGGAGGGACAGGAATTCAAAAAAGCCATTAAACTGGGGCACAGTCTTTTCCATTGAATCTGTAAGATTCTTGAAGATAGACAAAGACTCTATCTTATTCACCCTATTGCTTCTCTTTGCAAAACCTGACACAGTGCTGCTCATAGGCATCTTGTTGAATGGAATTAGATGTTTAGCGTTCTCTCTCTTTCATTAGTTCTGAGAACCCCCAAAGGCTGCTAGTGCCAATGTTTGGGCTCTTGTGTCTATTGCCAAGCTTATTGTCTTTGGATTTATCTCAAAGAACAATATTGTGATAGTGGTTTGTGAATACAATATAATTTTGTCTTAAAGCATTCTATTTTCAAATACTAATTTCATGTATAAGATTTCTTACAATAATTGTTAACTGACTATGCTAAACATGTTAATTTTGAGTAACAATTCTAGAATGACCTCAAAGGCATTTACAAGTGCCCACAGCCATGGTGAAGGATGAATATGGCTTTGAATTTAGACCTTAGCTCTAGCATGGATGTCCTGCCCTTTGAATGTGAGGATGTTTTTGCCTATCTGTGGTGGTGGATATCATGAAAATTATGGGGGTCCTCTTTTTTTTTTCTCATCAGCTGTTGTTAGTGTATTTTATGTGTGGTCCAAGACAGTTTGTCTTCTCCCAGTGTGGCCCAGGGAAGCCAAAAGGCTGGACACCCATGCGGGCTATGCCACGCCACCTGTTCCCTGCAGGACCTGGGGAAGTTTGTCAAGTCTCAAGTTCAACAAACTATGAAATGGGGATTATACAAGAACCTGTAAGTCGGGGGATACTGTGGGAATTAACTTGAGCGAGGTATATGAAGTGATAGCACACTGCATCACGTAGAGTAAGTACTCTAAAAATATTTGTTATTGTTTTTGTTATTTGGTGATTTTTCATAAACAAACTGACAACTGGGGTTGGCCTGATTCATGATATTGATAGAGTTCTTTGGAACGCCCCAATTCTCTTTTCTTCAGAAGTCCAAAGCTTTGCCCAGAATTTCTGCCGTTCCCATGGAGGTTTGCATTTTCACAGTGCCCTCTGGCATAATCATTAGTTCAGGTTGCAGATCGACTCACCATCCATTTATGTATCTCTGGCCTGTGGCACAGGTCTTCCTTAATTACCTACCTCTTCCTTAATTACTCTCCCCTCCTCCATTATGGTATATAGTCAACTGTTCTGAAGATTTGGCAAAGGAAGGGTTGATACTGCAATGAAACAGTGATTTCAGATAATTTAGATTAGAGTTGTTCACTCCATCCCTGGGGATTCTTTCCTGTGGTACTTCACTACCTAATTAAACACACACACACACACACACACACACACACACACACACACACACACACTCTTAAAAGGAAAGACAGGCATTTTCCCAAAAGACTAACAGTGCTTGTGTTGAATTATGGTCCTAGGGGTGATTTTCTCTTCTTCCTGTTATATTTCCAAATCTTTAAATAAATAAGTACATGTTTCTTAATTTTTAAAAAAGGCAAGTTCTAAAAACTGGGAGTGAAAGTTTCTTAGGATTGGAGAGAAAACATAAGCAGGATAAACAAATCTCTGCTCAGCGATCCCCATCTCCTTCTAATGCTTTAAATGTATTTCTCAATCCCGCCTAATGCTGTCATTTTATTTCCCATGTGTATCACAAGTGCAGATGCCCTGGTTGGTAGCACTAATAAGCATCTTTCCTTAAAATGTCTTAACATACCAGTTGCTTCTGAAAAGCTAACATGCTGTGGCTCTTGCTGCTCCAGGGTGGAGTTCGAGTGGTCAGACTACCTGCTTCTGGCTTTGCCCACTCGAACCCCGCTTTGGCAAACAGTGGTATCTACTTTCTCAGTGCCTGGGAGTTCACACCTCAAGCTGCTCTTTCATGGCTTCTGATCCTCATGCTTCCAGGACCAATCCAATGGGCAACTTACAGTTCTTGCCTTACTCCATCTCTCAGAAGTGTTTGACATAGACTCCCTCTCTCTTAAAACATTCCCTCTGCTACCCTCTTGACAACAGAATCTCCTGGTTTTCCTCCTGTCTGTCCGTTTCTTTGTTTGTGTCCTTTTCTGATTCCTCCTCTTCATTTAGACGTTTAAACATCGGGTTTTCCTCAGATCTCTTCTCACTCTGCCTGCTTGCCCTAGGTAAACTTTTTTAGTCCCATGGCTTCAATTATTATCTTTTATGTGCTAAAGACTAAATTTATCACATTTCAAGAAATCTAAGACATCAGTGATGCTAAGAGGCAGCAAGATTTTATGTACCACAAAAGAAGAACAAAGCACTGCCAACGAAATGACACGATAGCTTCTTACACATCAGTCATCAGATGTGTCCCCTTCTTAGAAATACCAGAATATAAAAAGTTTACATCCAAGAATTAATAATACATTGTAATATCTTTTGCATAGATTAGCATAGCCTTTTTCAGAGTATGAATAGCTCGTATATCTTAAGCATAGTGCTTCTGGGAGCAGGCAAATGAGTTGCAACAATTTTGAGAAGCTGGTTGTTTCCTTAGTCTTACTTTTTCGTAAGTATAAAACTGGCCTTATTACTTTATACTATATGCAGCATACAATATGTATAGATGAGATAGAAATAAGTTAGCCCAACAGTAAGGCTGAGTTATTGAGTCAATGGGTCTTCAAAATGGTGCCCAAACTCTGAAATTTATTTCATTTTAGATTGCTGTCAGTATCTTAGTATAAACTGTGAGGTAGTCCCTGAACGGTGCCTTATGACTTCATAGCATTTCTAAGACAAATGATTTTAATTTTTATAACTCATTTTTAAGATCATTAGTATCTCTGGGAAATCATACTGTTGGTTTTTCCCTCATTTTTTTTTTTCATTTCTTTTTCCCCCTCTGTATTTTTAAAATTGCTTTTGACAGCTCTGGGACCTGTAGGAACTATTGCCAAATTTTAGAATGTAACGTTCCTGCAGCAGCATCCAAAGTTAACAAAAAGATATGGAAAAATCCCGTCTCAGTGGTAGTATTCTAATCTACCAGCATCTGCATACCTTATTCTGCTCCACTGAGGTTTTCTAAAAATAATTTAAGTGATACAGCTTCCTTTACTTCTGTAGGGAGAATAATCCATGTCAAATATTTTTGTCTCAAAGCATTATCTTACGCTCAATATAATTATCTCAATAAGGTTTCATTAGTCCTAAGTGCAAGGAAAATTATTTGCATTCTATTTGTAGACATTGGTAGCTGTTGTTAGAAGGTATATTATCCCTGAACTTCTGTTTAATTTAGCTAGGCACATTTAAGCCTGCAAATGAATTTTTTCGCAAAGAATTACTCAAAAATAAATATATCCCCTTATTTTTCCTTCGTCTCCTCTAAATCTTTCTAAAGAATTAGAAAGAAAAACTCTTTCTCTTTCATAATATGTCGTCATGAGTTCAAAATAGAATGTTTAATGATAAAAGTTTAAGTAAAATATCCCAACCATATGTGAATTTGGAATATCCTCCCCTTAAAAACTTTTGGGTCAAAGAAGAAATAAAAACTGCAATTAAAGAATATCTACAAAGTAAGAAGAATGAGAACACTATGAATAAAATTCACAGGATGCAACCAGAGATATATTTGGAGGAAAATGACTGAATTTAAAAACTTCTGTTGTTGAACAGTAAAAGTGACCATTAACAAACTGACTGTGAAATCTGAAAATCTGGAAACAAAGAAACAAACAAAAACTATGTGGCATACCCAAGCAAAGCAAGTTAAAACATTATTAAGGAAACAGAAGTTAACAAAGTAGAAAAGAGAAATATTGTAAAGTTGATATGTCCAACACCTGCTGAAGAAAAACCTTTGACTGTCTAATCACAAAGAGGTAAAAAGCAAATAATTCACAGTATTAGGAATGAAGGAAGGGATAAGAAGAGAGGGATAAGAATGAAAAGATTGTAAAAATTTGAAAATACAGTAAGATAATTTGTAAAGGTATTATAATGATATTAAAATGAGATTTAGTAAAGGTATTATAATGATATTAAAATTGGAAACATAGAACAGATCTGTAAACACGTAAGAAATTGAAAGCATTACTAAAGAATTATTCCTGTATAAAGAAGTACAATACTTGTTTCAACTAATAAATAATTTGTGTGTTGAAAGCTTCTGGATTAATTGATGTAATCATAACTGTGGTTAATTCACTTGATAAAAGTACCATGAGTAGGCTAGAGCATACAGATTCTCTCTTAAAAGTATAAATGCAAAACAAAAACGAAATTAAAAAAAAACTATGGCAAGGAAAATGTAAGGAGTATTAAAATATCAATACACAGTGACTATGTATGAATTACGTAGTTGTGATTCCAAGTTGGCCGTATACCAGGAACACAGGACTCCTTTAAAGATTAAGAAAACTATTACTGTTATTGGTAATTTAGGACTAGAGTTAAAAAAGCAAATATTTATCCAAATACATATCAGAAAGGCATAACATTCATTTCTGATTTTTAAAATCAAAACTCTTAGTAAACTAGGATTAGGTCACTTTCACAATGTGATAATAAATATCAGTATCAAACTCAATGGTGAAAGATTATAAGTGTTCCCATTAAAAATGGGTACACATAAAGAGAGGCTTAGTATTATTAGCTATCAGGGAAATGCAAATCAAAACTACAATGAGATACCATTTTGCATACTAATATGACTATAATAAAAAAGAAAGATTTTAGCAAGTGTTAGCAAGGATGCAGAGAAGTTGGAACCCATGTATATTGGTGGTGGGAATATTAAATGGTATAGCTGCTTTGGAAAATAGTCTGGAAGCTCTTCAAAAGCCTTACCATATGAGTTACCAAATGACCCAGCAATTCCATTCCTATGTTTATAGCCAAGATAAATGAAAACATACTTTCACACAAAAACTTATGCTCAAAAGTACAAAGCAGCATTATTCTTAGTAGTCAAAAGGTAGATACAACCAAAATGTCTATCAGCTGATGAATGGATAAATGAAATATGATATATCTTCATAATGGTATATCACGGGGCAACAAAAAATAAAGCACTGATACATATTACAAATAGATGAACTTGGGTGGAAACACAGATTGAGAACATGGTTGCTAAGTAAAATAGACCAGTATCAAAGTATGACATGTTGAATGATTTCATTTATATGACATGTTCAGAATAGGCAAACCCGTAGAGACAGAGGGTAAATTGATTTTGTAGGGCCAGAGTGGTTGGGAGAATTACTGGAATGTGACTGGTAATGGGTGTAGGGTTTCTTTTCGGGGTGATGAAAATGTTTTAAAATCGGTATGTTAATGGTTGCATAACGATGATGTATACAGTGCTGTGAATATGCTAAAAACCATTGAATAGTACGTTTAAATGGGTGAATTATATGGTATGTGAGTTGTATCTCAATAAGGCTGTTATTAAACAAATGAAAAAAATGCAAGAATGACCATGGTCTCCATGCTATTTCTAGTTACTCTGAAGTTTCTAATTAATGCCATTCATTATACAAGGAAAAAAGAGATAAATACTGGAAAGGAAGCAACAAATTATTACAGAAAATATTTGTCTACTCACAACATTCAAGAGATTTATACTAGAATGAATAAAAAAGTTTGGTAAGGAGGCAGGTATAAAAACTCATTGGGCCTTGGGCTGTTATCCTTACTATGTAAACAGTTCTTATAAATATGTAAGAAATGATCACTTAGGAGGAAAGTAAACCAGTGATATGAAGACCATTTGCAAAAAATACATCGTGATGGGTAACCATACAAAAGAATGTGCAGCATATCAGTAACAAAAGAAATACTTCTTAAAAAAAAAATCATAAGCTGATAGCTGAGGGGCACTGTTGTTGAATGAATGTCTTTAACATACATAGACATTCACAAGTCCTCAGGAATTTGGCAATGCCCCAGAGTAAATTACATGACTACAAATATTTATAATACCTAATTCTTTATTGACCTCAGTAGATCTCTGAAAATTGGGATCCACTAGAGCTATTCTTAGAGGGCTGGCTTGGCTATAAGCGCTTAGAGGAGAATGAGGCAATGGGAGGTCTTCAGGCCTGTTTGCTCTTGGTGTCCTGAGGAATGTTCATGAGGTCTGCTACTCCCCTGGCTTTCTCCTGGAGCAGAAGGGAAGTCTGAGGCTCCTAAACTAGAACAGGACCACAATTTCTATTATTATTTATTATTATTTTTTGAGATGGAGTCTCAGTCTGTCATCCAGGCTGGAGTGCAGTGGCATGATCTCGGTTCACTGCAACCTCTGCCTTCCGGGTTCAAGTGAATTTCCTGCCTCAGCCTTCTGAGTAGCTAGAATTGTAGGTGCCCGCCACCACACCAGGCTAAGTTTTGTATTTTTAGTAGAGACGGGATTTCACCATGTTGGCCAGACTGGTCTCGAACTCCTGACCTCAGGTGATCAGCCTGCCTCAGCTTCCCAGGGTGCTGGGATTACAGGTGTGAGCCACCATGCTGGCCCACAGCTTTTATTTAAACTGAAGAATGGAGCGAATACAATGCATTAGTTCCTAAGCTGCCTCGTGGAAGCAACTACCATTTTGACTGGAGGGATGAGTCAGTGTTTACCTGCAGGTGGTTGATTCTTGGCAGTGGTAGGATTGCTGTGCCCTGTGGTCATTATAGGAATGTTCCTCTGGTGGTTATAGTGGCTGTGTCTTACTAGAGTCATCATTGCTTCAGTTTTCTCTTGCCCTGTAGAGACTGTCTTGTCATTTCCATTACATATTATGTTAGGATGATCTCAGTGCACATATCCTTGATATTGCCCTGCATATAAGAGACGTATGCTTGATAAAAATTATTTCTAGAAATCTCTTGTAGCAGTTTGGATTTTAGCTGAGTCGTGATAATGCCATTCATTAGAAAGATTTTTTTGTAAATCAATGTAATGATCTTGAAAGGGTATGTTTTCCTTATATACATTTATCTGATACTTTTTTTCTCCCATATGTATGTTTATACATCCTACTAGTTTATATGGAAGCAAACAGCCTTAAGGCTATTTCTACAAGTTAGAAACACATAGCAAAATGTCTTATTTTCTTTTTCATAGAATGTAATTCATACATAGTCAGTGTAAACTCAGAACTTTAACACTACACTTTCTGCTTTAAAATAGAAATGTTATATAATTCCAATGAAATAAAAGTATAGACCAGTGTGAAACTCAGAAAGGGTATTCTTAATAGGGTCTACAAATCTTTTGTGGTACATTTAAAGTCATATTTTCATAATTGGTGAATTTTCATCTTTTGATACACCGAATCATATTCAGAGATCCCATTAACTTAAGGGGACGTGTTTTGGTTTTTACTATTGGGGGAATTCTCAAAAAATTGCATTTTGGAGTGAGTATGAGTTTACTCTCTTATCATTTATTTTGTGAGTCTCTCTTCTGGTTTATGGTAACTCTCTTCATCGTGTCGATTTCTCTAGGTTGAAAATGTCCGCTTGGTAGATCGGGTGTCTCCTAAAAAAGCAGCTCTAGGTACTTTGTATTTGACGGCTACTCATGTCATATTCGTCGAAAATTCACCTGACACAAGAAAAGAAACATGGGTATGCTTTATTTTTAGCTTTCCTTATTTTGCGTTGTTTGAAGTAAAAAGGTTTTGTGCTCCATTTTTCCTTAGGGTGAGATGGGTGGGCTTTTGGTGCTTGGGTGTTAGGGAACTGTTTCTGGAATGTGTGTTTGGCCTTTTTCTGTGCAGTCATATCTACTTAATCATTTTAAACATGAATTATTTGAACATCATTAAAGACTTAGAAATAGCCAGATGATACAAGTGCTTCCTGTCACAGCTGTCAGGAGAGATTGAATAATGTCAGTTGTCCAGATTCAGCATTTTCATCCTCCAGTGCTCCATTTGCAGTACTCTTTATTTGTAGAGTCCTATAATGTAGCCATTTGGTCATTTTATTATGTTGCCTCTACTTTTCCAATAATTGGAAAAAGAAAAGCTAGAGGAGTTTCACCATCAGGTATTTCTGCTACTTATTAATGAAAACTATTAGATATTTATTATTACTCTTATTTTTGAGATGGAGTCTCACTCTGTTTCCCAGGCTGGAGTGCAGTGGTGTGATCTCGGCTCACTGCAGCCTTTGTCTTTTGGGTTCAAGTGATTCTCCTGCCTCAGCCTCCTGAGTAGCTGGGACTACAGTCATGCACCACCACGCCCGGCTTACTTGTTTGTATTTTTAGTAGAGACAGTGTGTCATCATGTTGGCCCGGCTGGTCTTGAACTCCTGACCTCAAGTGATCTGCCCGCCTTGGCCTCCCAAAGTGCTGGGATTACAGGCATGAGCCACTGCGCCTGGCCATATTATTTTTTCAGCAACCCAGTCATGACATCCCTGAATTGTAGATTTCCCTTTTCTATATTCCATGCACTGTGATACATTTTTAGCAGAAAGTGGCAGGCACTTCTTAGTATAGAGGAAACTTAATAAAATGCTGCCATTGAAGACTGAGCAGAGACCCTCCTGTAACACGAGAGGTGCACTTCAGCATGATTTCCTTTAAAGCTCATCTCCTCTTTAGAGAGTAGAATCATGGTTTTACCAGAGGCTAGGAGTGCACAGGATAGGGAGGAGATGAGGAGATATTGATCAAAGGGCACCAAGTTTCCAGTAGACAGGAGGAAACATCTTCAAATCTATTGCACAGCAAGGTGACTATACTCAATAGTAACGTATATTTCAAAATCATTATAAGAGTAAATTTCAAGGGTCTCACTGTAAAAAAAAAAAAAAAAAATAGGTAACCAATGGCTGTGTTAATTAGCTCAATTTAATCCTTTCCACATGATGTATATCTATCACAGCATCACTTTGTACCCCATAAATGTGTACAACTATGATTTGCAGTAAAAAAATATTAATTTAAAAAATAAAAAATAAAACAAATCCCTTTTTTTGTAGCCTGTCCGACCACCAACAGCTTGGAAAACAACAATCTCATGTTGATACAGAACTTGAACATTCCATGCAGAATTAAGGAGCATGGTGGCACCTCCCAGCGGAGCCATCTCTAACTTTTGTTGATTGCAGAAGTTTATTTTACTAACTTCTCATGATTAATTTTAGCTATTAAGTGCATTCAACATTTGACTACCAAAATGTTTTCTTACCTGGCCTTGTGCAAATTTATATGCTGAATGGTTTGCTTTGAAATAACTATCCTGGATATCAGGAAGCTTGGTATTGAAAAATAAAAAAAAATTTAGGAAGTTGGTTCTTACCTGGAACATCTCAGTGCCTGTCATCTGGATGCAAGAATTGAGCTAGCTGGAGGTTGGGCACTGTTTCTTGTCTTTCTTTGAGCCACAAAGAAATGTTAGTCCTTGTCATATTCATTAGTTACTTGTGCTTAGCTTATGCAAATTAACGTTTGGTTCTAGATTCTTCACAGTCAGATTTCCACCATTGAGAAACAGGCAACAACTGCTACTGGATGCCCTCTGCTGATTCGCTGCAAGAACTTTCAGATAATACAGCTCATCATACCTCAGGAAAGAGACTGCCATGACGTGTACATCTCCCTGATACGCCTTGCAAGGCCAGGTAGGGCAGAGGAACTTGGCATTTAATACGTAACCTCTCTTAAAAATTTGCAAATCATGTTCAAGAATTTGTATGGTGCTTAGAAATGATAGTATTTGAAGGATTATGTGTCAATCTGGTTCTCAGATGAGGACAAGCCTGAATGATTGCCTGATACATAGTTTCTTGTTTTTTAGGGTGTCTTCCGAGTTATTTACTATGTGGGTCTCTTTCATGAATCTTAGTATTAACTTAATCTTGGTGGGGGTTATAGGATGTTTTCCTTTGGGGGTGAAATTGCCTTTAAGTTATGCCCTTCTTATATTGCGGTAATCGAGCCGCCTTGAATGGGGCCAGTGACAGAACTGACCAATTGTTTTGTGTGAGAAATGTTATCAGACAGTTCTAGTGTAGTTTTCTCCCTCTTGAGGCTTTTAAGGTTTGGTCTCCGTTGCTTTTTTGTTTCTTTGGTTTTTTTTGTTGTTGTTGTTGTTGTTTGAGATAGTCTTGCTCCATTGCCCAGGCTGGAGTGTAGTGGTGCCATCTCAGCTCGCTGCAACCTCTACCTCCTGGATTCAAGCGATTCTCATGCCTAAGCCTCCTGAGTAGATGGGATTACAGGTGCCCACCACCACACCCTGCTAATTTTTGTGTTTTTAGTAGAGATGGGGTTTCGCCATGTTGGCCAGGCTGGTCTTGAACTCGTGGCCTCAAGTGATCCACCTGCCTTGGCCTCCCAAAGTGCAGGGATTACAGGCGTGAACTACCATGCCTGCCCCTCCATTGCTTTTTGATAATATTTTATTTTTTCCAACGTTGGTGCAACTAGACTTTGTTAGTATCAGTGACTATTCAGAGTGTGAATCTGCTGATTCTCCTGGAAAAAAAAAAAGAAGAAGAAAATTTGATGTGGTGGGAAGAACATTTGGGTTTGAAAACTGTGTTCTCTCCATTGCTATCTTGTTCTAGCGGTCATCTTGGGCTCTTCAGATTTATAGCTTACTCTTCACTTTACAGAAGTGTTTCTTGCCTCTCTATGTGGCTTTTGTGAGTTGTGGTGCTGTTTTTCTTAAAAGAAATATACTCTAGATTTCTTGGAAGAATACAGTGAAAAGAGATCATTTATATAAAAGTTGTGTTACACAGAAGTAGTTAATAAAGGAAATAAGATATGTGCTGATAGTTACTTTGCCAAATGCTTTTTGCTTCAGGACAAGAAGTTCAATTATAAACTTGCCAAGGCATTTGGTTGGATCCTAAGTTTCTTATGATTTGTCCATATCCTTTGCAGGTAGCTAAGAGATAAAGTTACTGAATGGAAATGATGCCAGGGTGCTGTCAAAATCTGGTAATTTTTGCTTTACACTGTTTCCCTTTAAAGGCAGTTGGTTGAGGCTTTTTCATCCAAGTGTGTTAAAAAAACGGCAGAGTAAGCCAGAAAAGCAGTTGAACTTTTGGAGGGTGCACTAAAATTGGAACAGAAGTTCTGGGAAGATGTACATTAGGTTGCACGCAGCAGAGAATGAGAGGAGAATTCTGTGCTAACAGTTTCTGTGTCACTGATTAATGGAAGTACAGGGCGATAAATGTGCTCTGAGCAGATTAATGGGATTTAGGAATAGCCCAGAGAACTGGGAAAGGGCTGAGCAGCTGGAAGAGTGAATCACAGGGACCAGGAGGGTCATGGCCCTGAGGCGGCAAGTGCTAGGACTCTCACTGTGAGGATCCCTGAGGGGGAAATTAGTATGTTCCCCCACTTTCAAAAATAGATACTTTTTCTTAAAATATGAAATTTTGGGAGTTAGATGTAGTCAGAGACATGACTGGCTACCTTTTCTAAAAAAAGGAAATCATAGTAATTCATTGAATTAAAGCCATCACCTAAGAGGAATTAAAAAGAATGACTAGCATTTTGAAACATGGGGATTACAAACAGCAGTTTGCATAAAATGTAGTGCTTTAATAAATGTGGGAAGGTGAACTAGAACACAAGCAGTTTCACAGTGTAATGTTAAAGGCAGTGCTAAAATTGGGGTATATTATAGGCTATAACTTTGGAAGCAGGACTTTGACTGTAGAGGGAGATAGGGAAATGTGGAAGGGGTTAGACAGGAAACAATAGCCTTCAGTTGGGGCATGGGTGGCTTTGTAGAACCATCTGAAGATATTTTATAAAATACACACTCCCCGTCCTCTAAGTGTATGAGAATAAGGGAGTGTGTGTGGTTGGTGAGGGAGGTGTACTTTGAATTCTAGTAGTATAATATAGCTCTCTCTTCATATTCTGGTTAGTCATCAACAAAATTTACATATTTTCAGTTTCTTTTATGGACACCCAGCTAACTGCAAGGTTCTATAGAGCAGGGGTCCCTAACCCCTGGGCCACAGACAGGTACCAGTCTGTGGCCGGTTAGGAACCAGGGCGTGCACCAGGAGGTGAGTCGTGGGTGAGCAAGCATGAGGTCCACCTCCTATCAGATCAGCAGTGGCATTCATTCTCTTAGGAGCATGAACCCTGTTGTGAACCACACATGCGAGGGATCTAGGTTGTGTGCTCTTTACGAGAATCTAATGCCTGATGATCTGAGGTAGAACAGTTTTATCCCAAAACCATCCCCCAACTACATCCTCATCCATGGAAAAATTGTCTTCTGCAAAACCAGTCCCTGGTACCAAAAAGTTTGGGAACCACTGCTATAATGGACAAAACAGTTGGTTTTACGTAGAAAGAAATGTTTGGGTGTTCATTTAAGTCAAGGCTTCTGAAGGAGATATTTTCAAAGTAGTCGTAATTTAATATTAAAATCAAAAGTACTTTAAAACCTTAGCGTCAGCAGAATGCTAAGGGTGGGAAAGGGAAGAGAAAAGTTCCCAACTGTCAGTAGAGGGACACAGAGGCATGAGGTGTTTTAATACCAGTGTAACTATTGAAAGCTAAATTGCTTTAGACATTCTGCTGAATTCAGGCAACTTAAAATAAATGTTGAAATTCTCTCTTTACTGAGTTAGGATTTGTGGTATAAGGGTAAATCAAATTACTAAAAAATTAGGAGAGATTTTTATTGGTTTGCTTTTTGTATGAATAAAGATTGATAAGAATTTGGTCACAGACTATAGAAGATCTCTGGCAAAATATAACATGGCCAAATGCAAGAAGCTCTTGAATTCTTGGTAAAGAACTAACTTAGGTTAAAATAAGGGTTGTGGCTCAAATGAGATCAGTTAACCTTGTAGATCTAATGTATTCATAAGGATGTGAACTTCTATAATGAAAAAACCCCTGTTTGTCTTCGGCTTTCCCATGTCATCCCTCCTCTCTTCCCTCCAATTTACCTCCTGCTGTTTGTTTTTGAATCAATTATCTTTCCTTCTTTAGTGTTGGTGGGTGGTTCAACACTTAAATAATTTCTTTTGTTTATTTTCCTCCTTTTCCTTATTTCTTTTTAGTATCTTATTCCCCAATTCTTTTGGATATTTTCGATTTAAAAAAAAATCTGATGATTGAAGTAGTCTCATTTGCTTAATTTATAACTTTTTATTTTCCTTATCTAAGTTATTGACATTTAAGCAATTTTTGCAGTGGTCATTTCTTTTTTATCAGAGTATTGCAGCCCTTTTCCACTGTGTTAGCTTCAACAGTCCTAGTGTTTAATTCCAACACAAATTAAACACAGTGTTTAAAACAGCAGGCAGGGCACTGTGGCTTAGGCCTGTAATTCCAGTACTTTGGAGGGCCGGGTGGGCGGATCACAAGGTGGACAGATCGAGAGACCATCCTGGCCACAATGGTGAAACCCTGTCTCTACTAAAAATACAAAAATTAGCTGGGCATGGTGGTGCATGCCTGTAGTCCCAGCTACTTGGGAGGCAGAGGCAGGAGAATCACTTGAACTGAGGAGGCTGAGACTGCAGTGAGCCGAGATTGCACCACTGCACTCCAGTCTGGTGACAGAGCGAGACTCTGTCTCAAAAAAAAAAAAAAAAAAAAAGACAGCAAAGGTGAGGCACTGTCATTTTTGTTTTAAATACGCAAAATCCAGTAATAGCTGTATTATCTTCTCACCCTACTCTAAATGGTTTTTCAAATATAGTTATTTTAAATTGCCTGAATTCAGCATAATGTTTGATGCAATTTAGCTTTCAATAATTACTGTGGTTATTAAAAAAACGCTCACATCTCTGTGTCCTGATGACCATTGGTAACTTTTCCCTTCCCTTTTCCACAGTTCACATTCTGCTGATGCTGATTCACGTTTGCTTTTTTTTTAGATTTTTAAAATACTTTTGATTTTAATATTGCGTTATTTGTTGCTTCTCCCAGTTAGTCTATAGTGAGAGGCAATTCCTCCATATATTTATCCTAAATATTCTGTTTTTATAATCTTTAACCTGATGCCTAGGGAACAAGCTAGGTTATTTTCCTTCCTTTCCTAATGTTTTGTTGTACCCACATCTCTCCCTTATTTTGGCAGAAGGAGCACTGTTTCCTTTATATAGGAGAGAAGGAGCAAAGGTTGGGTACGGACTCAGCCCCATTTATTTGCCTGGTGATTCCAAGTTGAGAGTTTCCACCTGATGTCTTGAATTTTCTATGGGAAGTAAGAAGTGGGGTTATCTGAGCGTGAAGGAGCTAGGGAGGGCAATAGAGAGTGAGTTGCACTGTAGTGCCGCAAGCTTCCCAAGGTTAAGGGGAGCACAGTGAATAAGGGGAGCACGTGCTAGAATAAAATCAGTCAAAACATGCATCTGTATGTTTGGGTTGAGCTCTTGCTTTCAACTGAAACACTGATTTGGTCTTCCTAGAAACAGCCAATATGTTACTCATTCTTAATTTCATATAGTATTTTAGAAATTATAATTTTGCTTTCTGGGCAGGAAAACATTAAAGCTTGACTCCTGTTTCATTAGTTATATGATTTATGTAGATAATATATGATACTGTGAATACCAAGATTTCCACATTAACTTTTCCTGATTTTTTTTTTTAATTAAAGGTGCACATTCAGTTTACTCCCACAGTCCAAAGCCATTTTGAGTATTTGCTTCTTATTGAAGGAACTCTTGTGTAATGGGGCTCCTTAGGGTGAGGCCTTCAGTACACTTCCTGCCAAAAGCTGCTGGTCACTAACAGCAAAATATGTTTTATGTTGGATATGCTGGCTCAGAGTGATAGGAAAAGCCAGTGGAGCTTTTAACATGCCTGTTTTAAAAGTGAGTAAAAAATTGACTGAGAAATGTGACCTTCCTAGAGTAGGCAAATATTTTCTCTCTGTTCAGATTCTGTAAAGATTACAGATTTGTCTAAAATATGAAAAGCTTCTGCATAACAAAGGAAACAACAGAGTAAAGAGACACTCTAAGGAATGGGAGAAAATATTTGCAAGCCATACGCCTGATAAGAGATTAATATCTAAAATATGTAAGGAAGTCAAACAACTCTATAGGAAAAGAACAGGTACTCTGATTAAGAAAAGGACAAGGGACCCGAAGAGACATTACTCAAAAGAAGACATAGATGACTAACAGATACATGAACAAATGCCCCACCTCAATAATCATTAGTGAGATGTAAATTAAAACCACAGTGAGATATCGCCTGACAACTGTTAGAATGGCGTTTACCAAAAAGATGAAAGATAGCAAGCTTTGGCAAGAGTGCGGAGGAAAGAGAATGTTTATGCACTAATGGTGGGAATGTAAATTACTACAGCCATTGTGGAAAATAGATGGAGGTTCCACAGAAAACAAAAATAGAATTAGATGATTCAACACTCCTGCTTCTGGGTACTTACTGGAAAGATTGAAATCTATATGTCAAAGAAATGTCTCTTCTCACATGTTCATTGCAGCACTATTCACAGTAGCCAAGTTGTGGAATCAACTTAAGTATCCATCATTGGATGAAGAGCTAAAGAAAACATGGTATATATAAGTAATGGAATGCTATTCAGCCTTCAAAAGGAAGACATTTTGTTATTTGTGACAACATGGATGGAATTGGAGAGGATTATGCTGAGTGAAGAAAGCCAAAGATATAAAAAACAAATACCACATGTTCTCACTTACATGTGGGATCTGTGACAGTTAAACTCATAGAAGCAGAGAGTAGAATGGCAGAGGCTGGAGGCAGGGGAGATGGGGAGATGATGGTCAAAGGGTGCAAATCCTTACATAGGAGGAATAAGTATCATTATTTTGAGATCTATTGCACAGTGTGCTGAGTGTATGTAATAATTGAGTAGCGTACATTTCAAAACGCTGAGAGTAAATTTCAAATATTCTCGTTACAAAATATGTGAACTATTTGAGGCAATGTATATGTTAATTTGCTTGAATTAATCATTCTACATTATAGTCAAAAATCGTAATATCACTTTTTACCCCAGAAATATATACAACTGTAATTTGCCAATATATTATTAAAAAGTCTATAAGCCAAAAAAATAGAAGATGATCAAGACCTAGTTTTTTTTTTTTAATTTACCTTCCAGCTAATTGCTAAAAATTCTGCTATGTATTTGGCAAAAGTCCAGAGTGAAAGTAACAGAAAATTATGAGATGGGAACAATTCAGTAAAATTTTCTTTTGTGCTAGTGGCACTTTTTTGATTTCTCATAGTAGGCAGAGTCTGGAGGCCGCTTCTGGGCTTGCCTGTGGGTAAGAAGCTTGCCCATGTTAACATGACTGAGTTTTGGCTGACAAAAATGGGGTTTTTCCTTGCTGTCAGGTAGAATTTTGCTTAAATTGGGCATAAGGATTGATTGATCACCATTTTCCTTAAAAATATCTGAAAGGAAAAAACCATAATTTCAGTGTCAGCCCATCCTAATGTCTCCTAGTTCAAGAGTGATCTGCTTAGTGTCTGTTATAAATTATTCTTGCTGTAATTTATGGATAGTTTCATTTTCTCTGCCCAGTGGAAATGGGTATCAGCCCACACACAGAAAACTGTCAGTAGTCATAGGATGTTTTTCTTCTTCTACCTTTACAGCTATTTATAAATATTTAACATAGGGAGCTTAAATTCCATTATTACCCCATCTTCAGTACAGTAGGTCTACTTTTACTGAGGGAACTGAGGCTTTCTCAAGAGAGTCTTTTTGGCATCTTATACAACTTGAATTTGTGGTTAACATTATGGTAGCAGAAGCCTGAGTCATGAAAATGGTACTTAGAGATGGAAAAGATGTGTCAGTGTCCAGCCAACTATTCCCAGAATGGGATTTCAAGTTACACATGCTGTCTGCAACATTAGCTAAGATGATAAGAAATAATTTCTGTGGAAAGTGTCTGCTCTGGTTTGTGTGTGAGTGCACCTGGATGTGCGTATTTTGTTATTTGTCCAAATAGTATTCTAAGTTTTGAAGTTTAGAAATATGACATCGAGAAAGACTGAAATAGAACATAATTTATCTCACTGACATACCACAGTTGCTTCTTACAAGAAAAATGAAGAAATCTAGTTCTTAAAATATGACCCTTATCTTTCCTCTTTTATGTGGATGAGTCATCTCAGTAGCCATCAAAACAAATTTGAAACCTGAGTTTTCGTGTCAGGCTGCCTGTACGTTGCTGCAGCCTCTTGCTGGTGGTGAGATCCTATAAAGGGCTTCAAATACATGTGTTTAGGAACCTTAAATTGTCCACACTGAATGCTATCAGTATGCTAAGGACATAGGAGGACCTAGGGAAGCTATGAGAAGGAAATGTATTGGAGAGAAACAGGAAGATTAGGGGACTGGAACAAGGAAGGAAGAAGAGAGAAGGATCTGCCTTTGGGGAGTGATATGTTATGATTAGGAGCAGCAGGCCTTCGGCAGCCAGATATCTCATTTCAACCTGGACTCCCCAGTTACTAGCCATGTGACTTTGAGTGAGGGAATGTGCCTCAAACTCCCTTTGCCTCAGATTTCTCATCGGTAAAGTGAAGACCATCAGTGTTGCCTACTAACTGGATTAATGCACTTAATTGCAGCAGAATATGGAACAAAACAAGGTCTGAGTATCAGCTATCCTTTGTTATCATCAGAAATGCTTAGATCTGCACTGTGCAAAATAGTAGCCACTGGCCACAGATAGCTGTTCAGTGTTACTCCGAACTGAGATGTGCCATTTAGTGAAAAATACATGTGAAATTTTAAAGACAGTACAAAATGAAATGTATCAATATTAATACATTTTATATCACACACATGTTGAAATCATGATGATTTTGGATATATTGGGTTAAATAAAATAGATTATTAAATTAACTCTTTTGAAATGTGGCTACAAGGACATTTAAAATGGCATACATAGGTCACATTATATTTCTGTTGGATAGCGCTGGTCTCTATACTTCCCCTTAAATGGCAAGACCAGAGCAGGAAAATCAAATCCTAGCTTTTACTGGAGAGAGGGAAACAGTGGGGCTTTTGGGCTTCACAAGCATCAGAGATAGCACGACAGGATTGAAAGAAGCCACATCATGATGCAGCCTTCAGTTCTCATCCCATGAGCACAGCACTGTGCACTATGAATCGATTTTTTTTAACGAATCCTATGCAAATAGACAGCGGAATTAAGACATTTATGTAGTTGTTTAAAGTTCAGATGTTCCCAGTGCAAATGTATAATCCACAGTTTTTTCAGTTTTGTTATTTCTTCTTTTTTAATACTGTGAGCATCAAAATGTGCATTTGGCCTGGGCTTGTGTCTGCCTCTGAGAGGCCATTCCAAATCCAAGCTTCATGTGCATTAAAAAAACAGAATCTTGATGTCTAATGAATGCATATGTTCTTAATTTTTATGTTCCATATTTTATGTGATCTGGAAAATATATTTGCTTTTAAAGCAACCAAAAGAAAAGAAGCACAAAATGGAGACATCCCTGTGTTCTAAAAGGAAAGAAGGTACTGCAGAGTTGAGTTTTGATACCCCAAGGTGTTATTGTCATTGCTGGGAGGAGGTGGGGGACCCTATCCACTGCACACAGGTTGCTCCCAGGAGCGTGCTGGGAGTGGGGATTGTGATAGCCTCTTAGGGTACTCCAGCTGGGACAGAATGTTTTGGGGGAGATTTGGCTCTGGTTTTGACTAAGCTTGATTTAACTTTATCCTCCCTTTTCTTGCAGTGAAATACGAGGAGTTATACTGCTTTTCATTTAACCCCATGCTGGATAAAGAAGAAAGAGAGCAAGGCTGGGTGCTGATCAATCTCAGTGAAGAATACAAGCGGATGGGCCTCCCTAATAATTACTGGCAGCTCAGTGATGTGAATAGAGACTACAGAGTGAGTGAAGGCGTTGTGTAAAACCCAAAACACTGAAGCCACATGAAACTATGATTTCAGCTAGCTTTGCATACCTTTAGTTTTATATCCTTTAGGTTTTATGGCTCTTTGTAGATAGCCATGTGTGGATTTCCAGGTCTCTCTTGGTTATTGTCAGCTGTATTTCCAACCTGCACCTAGAATCAAAGTATTTGAACCAGGGAAACATAGAGATCACCCTTTCTATACCCTTCCAAACCCTTCTTCTCATGGTTGAAGAACTTAAAACCCAGAAAGGTCGGGTGGCAGGCCTCATGGACAGGCAGTTGGTGGGAGAGCTGGCCAGGATCTCATTCTCCCATCAGGTCTTTTTATAGTGTAGTGAGTGATTAGTGGGCAAGTCATGGAGACTCTGATGGCAATTTGGCACCAGCTCCTCTGTGTGCTCGCTGAGCTCTTGCTTGGTACACAAGGTCACCAAGAGGCTTCCCTAGAGAAATACATCTACACTCACAGGAAGGAATACGGAGAGGCAGGGAAGCTAGAGTGGCAGAATTAATCCCATTTTCTCCTTAATGACAGGCTTACAGATCACGGGTTGTTTCACTATTAATTTTTTAAATATTAAGTAACAAGCGTAACGTGAGACCATCCTAGAGAGATTGCAAAAAGAAAAAAAAATACCAACCATCCCATTTTTAAATCATTCTTAGGTTTTAAAATTTTCCTTTAGTTGTTTTCTCATTTGTATAGTTTGATAACATTTTTCTTATGTACGTAATGCATATTCATTATTGAAAATTAGAAAATATAATGCAAAAGGATAAAAATGGCACCTAAAAATGCCATCATTCAGAGATGGCCACTGTTATTATATCTGGCCAATAGTCTTCTGGGATTTTAATATATATATTAATTTTTTTATACATGCACACACAAACGTATTCAAATATATGTAACAAAAATGGAATCATAACGTGTGCCTTATGCTTTGCTTTTCTTCACATACATATTGAGACATTTTCTGTCAATAATTATATTTTATAATATAATTTAAACACTGCATAGTATTACATAAGTATGACTGTATCAAATAATATCTACCTGCTCTTTAATTTTTAGACATTTAGATTGTCATTATTTTTCACTATTTTAAATAATGGAGAACATCCTGGTAACTATACCTTTGCCCATATTTTAATTTTTTTTAAATTATACTTTAAGTTCTGGGATACATGTACAGAACATGCAGGTTTGTTACATAGGTATACAGGTGCCATGGTGGTTTGCTGCATCCATCCCCTCTTCATCTACAATAGGCATTTCTCCTAATGTTAGCCCTCCCCAATCTCCCCACCCGCTACTATCCCTCCCCTAGCTCCCCCCGACATCACAACAGGCCCCCATGTGTAATGTTCCCCTCCCTGTGTCCATGTGTTCTCATTGTTCAACACCCACTTATGAGTGAGAACGTGGCACTGTTTGGTTTTCTGTTCTTGTGTCAGTTTGCTAAGAATGATGGTTTCTAGCTTCATCCATATACTTGTCATATTGGATTAGGGTCCACCCTAATGACTTCATTCTAACTTCATTACCTCTATGAAGACTGCCTCCAAATAATGTCTCATCTTGGGATGCTAGGAGTTGGGACTTCAACATATGAATTTTGGCAGGGCACAGTTCAACCCATAGCAAGTACCAAGCCTTTAGGAATATGACTTTGCCTCTCTGAGTGTCACTTTTCACACCTGCAAAATGAAAGGACTGGGTTAGCTAGATAAACCCTGAGGCTTTATCTGTAGTTCTTCCTCATTCACTTTGGAAAGTCCAGTGGTAACTTTCTTTACATCCATTTGTTTAACAAATATTTATTGAGTGTCTACTACATCGCAGGCACTTGCAATTTGTACTCCGTAAGCAGAGTTACCGTAAATGGTTCATGCCTTCCTGTTGAGTGAAACATAATGAAGTGTCCATGTCATATCTATGGTCGGCATCATCTGTGGAACCTTGTGTCATTCGATTGGGAATCCGCCTCGTTAGCTGTTTGAATATTGGTTTCACAATCTGAAGAATAGGCCTGCGGTTGCCAGGCTTAAACCTTAGGCATGATCTGGTTATGAAATCTGTTTAGAAACACTATGGCTGAGCCGCTGTGCTTGGTCATTCTCCAATCCCGCGTTTCTGGCTTTAGGAGGCTCAGGCACCATTTATTTGTAAAGGAAGTAGTAGCGTACACCTCCTAAGGGCTTACTTTGTTCAAAATCAAGCCTCATTCTAAATGTGCATAACAGAGCCCAGTGTCTGTGCAGCAGGGACCAGGGGCTGGACACCTCCTGGCATGATAGATCAACCAGGTCCCCACTTGTCGTCATGTGAGCCAAGGGCCTCCCTCCTCATGGCAGTGCACCAGGCTGTGTTCAGAATTTTAAAAACATCCCTGAAGTCAGTGCTTATCATGTGCCATGGGCTCTGTGCTAAGCACCTTTAGTCTTTCTGCAGCCTTGTGAGGTGGAAACTATTATAACCATTTCACAAGGTGAAACCAGGAGGAGGATGATGTTGAGTAGGCAGGAGAGTCTCACGCACTTGCACTGGGCCCCGGAGGCCTGCAGGCTCCCCTTGGAGACCCAAGTCCCTAGAGTTGGAGGCCCCTTCCAGAGGAGCTGCCTGGGGCTTTCTGCTATCTCCAGCTTGGCCCCATGATTCTCAGAGCTGCCCTGAGAAGCGCTGCTGTGGGCTCAGCCCAGGGTCCCTGTGCTGGGTAGCAGTGGGTGGGGGGTTGGGCTGAGGGGCCCTTCCTCCCTTTCCTCTCCTTTCCTTCTGTACATGGTGAGGGAGATCCTCAGCCTTTCCCTTACACTTTATTTTGGAAGTTTCTGTGAACTGAGGGTAAGAATGAGCACTTAAGTCCTCTCATCACACCCAACCCATGAGTAAGGCTGGCACCAGCTTCTGGTCTACTCTGTAAGCCAGAAGAGAATCCTACCAGAGCACAAGACACAAAGCAGGGAGACCCCTTTGTCAGCAACTGTGCACTGGTGGCCTCAGTCAGGGAGGCCCTGTCAGGTCTCTCCAAGTCCTCTTCTCTCAGGGTCCTCCTGCAGCCCCGAACTGTCTTTACTCTCATCATATACCAAGCTCCCCTTTCATATGTCACATTCTTATGAAAAGGAGGTACATAGTGAACATATGTATTCAGAGGGGTTCTTATTCCTTGAGGGCTGAAAAGTAATAAGAAATCCATATTTTGATGTTGTTTTGGATAATGTAATTTCAGCCTGAAGTCTGTGTTTTCATGTTTTAGTCTTCTCCTTCCCAAGTAAGAGCACAGTCTGGCTTAAGTCCAACAAATGTCCAAATGAGGCAAAACCTTGCCGCTATCAGCTTGCTTAGGGCTTTCCAATTGAGTGAAGTTTCAGCTGGAGCTCTAAGCTGCTCATTGTCAGTGTCATCTGGTTAATGCTCCTGTCTTCCAGGCAGGTTGTGTAGGTGATAGTACATTCCTGTCTCTCCTGTTCTTTCTTCTCAATCTCTCCTTCTGACCTCCAACACATAGGGAGGTGCTTCTAGAAAGATGTGACTTCCCTGAAAGAGGCTATACTCTACTGCCTTCTAGACCTTTAGGGTCCTGCTGGCAGAATTTTTGCTGACAAGCAAGTTAATTAAAGGATAGGGGAGTCTTTTCCTAGCCCAGGGTTAGGCTGTGGACTGTTGAAGGGGTTCCTAGGACACTGAGAGCATTGGACAACCTCCTAGGCTAACTGGGATTTATCCCTTTCTTTACTCGTTCAGCAAATATTGAATGAATTCCAGGTACCATCCTGGGACCTGGTCCTGTCTCAAGGGACTCAGGCTCCTGGTAGGAGAATTAGAAATGTGAGTAAGCAACTGAGTGCAGAGTGCAAGGGCAGGGTCAGCAAGGGGGCTATAAAAATGCAGAGCAGGGATCAGAGTTCTCATCTGTTGTTTCTGTCATTTTTTTCAACCAGTATAATTCCAATGCCTGCCATATGTTTGCTCTGCTCACGTTTATGATGTGGTATGATTCAACTGGTGCATCTGTCAGGAGTAAGAGTAACCTCCCTCATGGGTTTCTCATCAAACATGGCCACCAACTCTCATTGTTCCCCAGGGGAGAATTTAAATTCTTAAAGGGCAAAAATTATGTCAAGTTTATTCTCTACAATACACACAGCATCTAGTAGCGGGGTTAATGAAAAGGATAGCAAAGGAAAGATGACCTTTAGGGGTAGATTTTGAACTTTAACATAAGAATCATGTGCAGAGCTTGTTACAACATAGATTTCTACCCCACAAGACTGATGCAGTACATCTGGGGTAGAGCCCAAGTATTTGCATTTCTAAGGGCCACACTTTGAGCAGCATCAGCCTATGGAGTCTTCTTCCCTATCTGAGACTGATGAAAAGAGGTGGCACTGCGTGTTGTTCCCAAAGAACTGCCACGGGGTTTGTCACTTGCTACTTTCTTAGCAGAGGCCCGGGCCTGTCCTACAGGACAGGTTCAAGCGATTGGGGTTCTGTACAGGTGTAGGATGACGTAGCCATGATGCAGGTGTTTGACACAACCAGTGGAAATATGAATGTGTGCCTTCAGCATTCAGCTTGTTAAGTGAAATATAGGGCTATTAAAATATCTCAGCTTGTGAAACCCCTT
This sequence comes from Cacajao melanocephalus, assembly GCA_963573385.1. Lineage (NCBI taxonomy): Eukaryota > Metazoa > Chordata > Mammalia > Primates > Pitheciidae > Cacajao > Cacajao melanocephalus. Next base: position 70,417 of record CAUYLG010055652.1, read on the forward strand.
TGTCTTTCCTTTAGGATTATTGTCCCTTCTTATGCAATCGGTTTCTTTAAGGAAAAGGACCTGCTCTTGTGGCCATTCGGGTTTCACTTATTCATCATCACTGCCTATTCATGCTGAGTAAGCTTTAATTGTCTTTGAAATTGAGCAAAGAGCCCAGTGCTGGTGATCTGGCTGTGCTAACTCTCACCACGCTGCTGAAGAATGCATTGACTCCAGGCACAGGGCAGCTACCCACCCACCTGTCATGTGATTCTGAATAAAGAGATCTGACTCGGTCTCCATGAAAGTGTGATTTCTTCCCTTTCTACCCATACTCGGACGCTGGTGTCCCTACTTAGACTTACTGCAGACCTCATGTGTTGGGGTACTTCTGCAGTCATTACTGAAAGCTGTCTGTCATTTGTCTAATGCAATAAGCAGTGTCGTGAAGTGGAAAGAGCTTTGGAGTCTTTCAGGACCTCATTTGGGTGTCCTCTGCCCCAAGACCTGGACTGGCGCAGGGATTTCATTTTTGCATACACAGCACCTGGGCTTCTCCCTGTCATAGCTTGCAGTAGGCATTACTGAAACCAGGCCACGTGCCTGCCTCCTTTGCTAGATTTGGAGTTCCTTAAGCACAAGGATTGTCTGTTGTTTCCTCTTTAGGCCAAAGCAGGGCCTGCTGCATGACAGCAGCTCACTCAGTGGCTGCAGAACTCATTGGGAATTATACAGACCTATGCTTGCATCCTAGCTGGGGATCTCTTACTCACTTCTCTGGGTTGTCACTTTCCTTTTCTGAAAAAATGAGGACGATAATATGTATCGGAACATGAGCTATCCATATGCCAGGATTGATTCTATGTGCTTCATGAGTGATGTCTCATTAATCCTCAAAGCCACCCTATGTGTAGGTATTAACAATACCTGTATTTTCAGTTAAGACCATTAAGGAACAGAGAAGTTAAGATGTTTTGTAAGCTCACCTGATAAATAGCTGATCAGGATTTGAACTCCGGCTGCTTGACTTCAGAGTCTGTACTTCTAGCCACTGCAGTAGTGATTCTCAACTGGGGGCGATTTTGCCTCTGAGGGGACATTTCACAATGTCTGGAGACAATTTTTATTGTAACTGTCAGGAGGAGGTGCTACTGGTGTCTAGAGAGCAGAGGCTAGGGATGCCACTAGGCGTCTGACAATGCACAGGACAGGCTCCCACAACAAATACTCATTCGGTCCAAAATGTCAATAGTGTCTTGACTGAGAAACCTTGTACTGTGTTGCACTGCCTCCATAAAATCCAGTTTGCTAAGCGCTTGGCCCAGAGCAGGCCCACAATAAATGATGCTCCGTTCTCAAAGTTTGCAGGTTGTAGTTCAGAAAAGAAGAATCCCCCAGTCTCCAGCTTCGTTGAGCAGCTCAAGTTTTACTCTTAATGGTTCCCAGCTGCTTGGCATCTCTATCTTGGGAGTTCCTGGTTTTGTGAGACATGTTGACAGTTATCAAGAGTTGGGGCAAAACTCTTCTTGGGAGAAGTCCAACTTATTTGAGATCTGGCAAGTTTAGACATTCCACACAGAATGCACCCCTTCTTGGCCTCTGACCTCATGGCACACATGGTTCTGGGGATGGTTGGGTTTTGTGCAGTAAGTTTCTCCCTTCATGGGAACTGACATTTCTCACCCTTTGCATGGAAGACCTCGTGCGTTGCTTGCCACCATCAATGAGGCATTGGTATGAATGCCATCATGGTTCTGGCCCTTGAAAATGAATGAGCCAAGGAGAAACATGACAGATGGCCTATCATCTAGAGTAGCAGCCACGCCTTGCATGCTGAGTACTTTGGGTGGAGAGCTGTGAGACCATGATTTTGCCATTGACTCACCAGGTGACCTTGGGAAGTCCCTGGAGCTGCCTTACTGCCAGCATGAAGCCTCCCACCTGCCCTGCAGAGTTCTGTATAAGACCTTTGGACAAGCTGGAATTAGGGATCTTTTTATGTATAAGTTTTCTAGCCACGAGCATGAGGAAGTTTTACTTAAAATGTTGACCAGTGATGCAGCATAAATTCACTCTGAAGAACCAATGGCAAGCAACGGACTCTTATATCCGCCCTGGAATATGAGCAGAAGCAAATGGCTTCTCTGAGGTCTAAGAAAAAGTCTAGGTTTAGTCAGGATGTTACCTGGGATTTATGTGCTGAAGAGAATTTGTTCTTTTTTGAAGCAAACAGACATAAGACTCCAGATGGAAGAGTCAGTTGCCTCTCTTGGGGACTGGGAGGGTGGGTGAAGGGGAAAAAAGCCCATAAGAGGACTTTTCACTGCCCATGCTTCACATGATGCGAGGCTATCTGAAGGACTCTGGAGAACTGAGGATGAACACTGACACAGTATGGAGCTTTGAGTTTCATGAGTAGAATGGACAGCTTGGCCTGGATATGCTGCTAGTATTGTAAGGTGTGACTGCTGCCTCCTGGCTGCAAATATGGAAACTTCTTGGCTAAAATGTAAAAGGGCAATAGAGCCAATGTTAAAGTCCTCCCATGGGACCTCTTATTTGAACCAAGTTTGTCATCTAAACTGGACCTAGATAGCCATATCTGCTGAAGTGGCCTCAGTCACACAATAGAAGTGGAAGGACAGGCTCTTGACTGAAACATGGACTGCAGGCACAGTGCTTGCACCCTCAGGGGCACAGTGGGCTCAGACTCATCTTCTTCTGCTCAGGCTGGGAGGTGCCCCTCACATTCTGTTTGCAAAGTTGAGAGGCAAAATATCAAATTGAAAGGCTGTTCAAAAGCATAATTAAATTTATGCCAGCTAATTGAGTTGATATCATGTTTCATCAGATGAACTTGACTCTGTGTTAGTCTGTTCTCACATTGCTATAAAGAAATATCTGAGAGTGCAATGTGATCACTTTTTGACCTTTTGGCTAAGATCAAGTGTAGTATCTGTTCTTATCAGTTTAATATCTGATACGTCCTCTATCTGAGGACAATCTGTTAAATTCTCCTCAAGCTGATAAGCAACTTCAGCAAAGTCTCAGTACACAAAATCAATGTGCAGAAATCACAAGCATTCCTATACACCAATAACAGACAGACAGAGAGCCAAATCATGAGTGAACTCCCATTCACAATTGCCAAAAAGAGAATAAAATACCTAGGAATACAACTGACAAAGGATGTGAAGGACCTCTTCAAGGAGAACTACAAACAGCTGCTCAAGGGAAAAAGAGGGGACAAAAACAGATGGAAAAACATTCCATGCTCATGGTTAGGAAGAATCAATATCATGAAAATGGCCATACTGCCCAAAGTAATTTATAGATTCAATGCTATCCCCATCAAACTACCATTGACCTTCTTCACAAAACTGGAAAAAACCACTTTAAACTTTATATGGAACCAAAAAAGAGCCCGCATAGCCAAGACAGTCCTAAGCAAAAAGAACAAAGCTGGAGGCATCATGCTACCTGACTTGAAACTATACTATAAGGCTGCAATAATCAAAACAGCATGGTACTGGTACCAAAACAGAGATATACACCAATGGAACAGAACAGAGGCCTTGGAAGTAACGCCACGCATGTACAACCATCTGATCTTTGACAAACCTGACAAAAACAAACAATGGGGAAAGGATTCCCTGTTTAATAAATGATGTTGGAAAAACTGGCCAGCCGTGTGCAGAAAGCTGAAACTGGACCCCTTCCTGACACCTTACACTAAAATTAACTCCAGATGGATTAAATATTTAAACATAAGACCTAACACCATAAAAACCCCAGAAGAAAACCTAAGCAATACCATTCAGACATAGGCATAGGCAAGGACTTCATAACTAAAACACCAAAAGCAATGGCAACAAAAGCCAAAATAGACAAATGGGATCTAATCGTACCTAAGAGTTTCTGCACAGCAAAAAAAAAAAAAAACAAAAACAAAAACAAAAAAACAATCATTAGAGTGAACCAGCAACCAACAGAATGGGAAAAAATTTTTGCAAGCTACCCATTGGACAAAGGGCTAATATACAGAATCTATGAAGAACTAAAGCAGATTTACAAGAAAAAAACCCATTCAAAAGTGGGTGAAGGATATGAGCACTTTTCAAAAGAAGACATTTATGCTGCCAACAAACATATGAAAACATGCTCATCATCACTGGTCATTAGAGAAATGCAAATCAAAGCCACATTGAGATACCATCTCTCACCAGTTAGAATGCAGATCATTAAAAAATCTGGAGACAACAGATGCTGGAGAGGATGTGGAGAAATAGGAACACTTTTACACTGTTGGTGGGAGTGTAAATTAGTTCAACTATTCTGGAAGACAGTGTGGCGATTCCTCAAGGATCTAGAAATAGAAATTCCATTTGACCCCTTAA
>CAUYLG010055658.1:0-22805 GCA_963573385.1 Cacajao melanocephalus
GTTGGCTGCTTGTTTGTTATTTTCATCTCTTATTCCTTCCTGTCTCCATTGTTAAGCACAATTATTGGCATAAAAGAGGTTTTTAATACCCATTTTTAGACTGCATTCTAGCCTGGGCAATAGAACAAGAATCCTGTTCTCTGTCCCTCTTTCTCTTCCTCTTTCTTTCTCTCTTACATTCTTTTCTTTCTTTCACTCTCACTTTCTTTCCTCTTTCTTTAAAAAAAAATAAAAAATAAAAATAAAAATAAATAAATAAATAAATAAATGTAGTTCAAGCTATGGCAGTAGAGATAATCATTCAGAAATCATGCAGAAAGAAAGAGAGTCCCAAGGAATGCCCTCCTGGAAAGAGACAGGAGAGGAGCCAACAGAGAAGACCAATAAGGAATAGTGGCGAAGCACTTAGAGGCTCAAAGAAAGAGCGTTAATGCTCCAGAAAGCTACAAAGACTTCAACTGTAACAACTTAAAAGCATAAATTATTAAAATTATTTTTTGATCACAGCCCCTCAGAGTATCTGAGCAGAGGCATGTGTGCACTCCCTGGTAAAGTGCTTGTGTGGGCAACACTCTGTACATCGTATCACGAGGTCCACAGGTCCTCTGCAGCATTCCCAGACATCCCACAGAGGTCCCTGGTTAAGAATCCCTACTTTATAATATCTACCAGATTGAGCAATCACAATGCAGATGGATGTCAGGGGTGGGCTGCAGAGACATTTATTTTACAAACAGGTAAGGATAGAGACTCACCTGCAGAAGGCTGAAGAATGACGGAAGAGGAAACAGAGAAGGTAAGCAGAGGGAGCCCTCAGGAGAAGCCAGACTGCCAGTACAAGAAGGGAACACAGCTGGAACTCAAGAGGATGTTTCAAAGGTCAAGAGAGGATGTTTATTTTAATGAGAAAGATCTCACACTAGGAAAATATTCACCTCAAAACATAGTGGAGACAGTGTCTTCACAACAGACACAATATGAGAAGAGGATCCTATTCTCTTTTGTCTCATTTGATTCTCTCATTTGATATAAAAGAAAGAACTACCTGACAAAGATATTTCCCATCACTACTTGACAGGTAACAGCTGATTTCACAGGGGAGCAGCTATTAGGGAAGACCTAATATTGACAAAAGCTCCCCACAATGAATATCTTCAAGTACTTAAAAGGCTTTTGAGGAAATTCAGCCTTACCAAGTAAAGGAAGTTGTATTAGTTCAGCATTTCCCACCTGCAATCTCCTATAGTACTGCCATAGGTCAAACAAAACATGCCTGTCCAGAAACAACCTGGAAGATTATTTTTAAAGTTATTATTTTGTATCTAGGAGTTCATTTTTTAAACATTTTTTCATCTGTATTTTCAAACTTTTCTAAATAAATATATATTACTTTTGTAAATTAAAAGTTTTATAAACATTAGTTTAATTGGTCAGGTGTGGCGGCTTATGTCTGTAATCCCAGCATTTTGGGAGGCCGAGGTGGGCAGATCATAAGATCAGGAGTTCAAGACCAGCCTGACTAACATGGTGAAACCCCGTCTCTACTAAAAATACAAAAACTAGCCGGGTGTGGTGGTGCATGCCTGTAATCCCACCTACTCAAGAGGCTGAGGCAGGAGAATCGCTTGAACCTGGGAGATAGAGGTTGTTGTGAGCTGAGATCATACCACTGGACTCCAGCTTGGGAAACAGAACAAGATTCTGTCTCAAAAAAAAAAAAAAAGAAAAAAAAAAGATTAATTTCCAACTCAGGATAACCACATACCATGGAATTGACCTCCTAGAACAGTCACACCATCTATTACGGATTGTGAAAGTTTCTCACTGCTGGGCCTAGGAAAGAAAAGGAAGAAAATAATATATCCCATTCTGAAACTGGCAAGGTTGCTGGTTCTGCAAGCAAATGCAGAAATTACATGCTACAAATTTCAAAATAGTAAGTTCCTTGTATCTGAAGTGAAAGCTATAAACTCTGAAGATACTGGTAAATTATAAGCATTTTCCAGTAGCCTTTCACAATCTAGTTCTTGGGAAAATTTTGGCTTTTAAATGAATTCAGAGTACAGATATAAAGAACACTCTAACCACACGATACCCAAATACCTTTTGAAGTTTGACCACACCAACATGTCTAAACTCTAAGAACAGTAACCATAAATACTAAGTATACATAGTGTGTATAAGACTGTAATTGTATTAAACCACCAAGGATATAGAACCTGTTTTCCATTTTATAAAGTCAGAACAAATTATCTGAAAATAAAACAGATTATAAAACTGCCTTGTAGGAAAAGATGTTTTATCACTTAGATTAGTTAATAGTTAAGAACCAAATACGTGTGGGATGGCTTTACTGTGGTGGGATGATTTACTTCGGAACATAAGTCACTTGGCTATTTCTGCTACCATCATCAGTATCTGGAAAACCCTCTGGTAACACAATAGAGGGTTAAAAAAAAAAAAAAAAAAACAGCAGTCCAGGCCATTAGGAGATTGAGTAGAAATTTCGTTTTGAAAGAATCTCAGGTTAAAACTAGATCTTATGCAAAAAGAAATGCTACTGTTACAAAGTATACTTTTCATCTAACATTTTACAAAAAGATATATTTTTGTTAAGGAAGGCAAAAGCTGCAAAATGTAACTATGTAGAAAATAACATTGTATTTTTCAGTGAACTCCAGCATGGGGAAAATGATATAAATATTTGAAACAATAACACAGATTATAAAGTAAATCTTTAAAATTAATGAGTTCAAATCATGTGTTCTGACTCTGCAGGGAAAAAAAAATAAACCTACAGAGGGGGTGGGAGACATTAATTAAGTGCTTCTCTTTTGTCAGGAAGTATTTTACATACATTATTCTACAGTTTGGGTTTTGGAGTGGGAGTTCAAACCAGTCAGACTCCAAACCCCAAGCTGTAGTACTGACTTAGCTACAACATCCTACTAAAAAGGCCATGCAGGTAGACATGCCACTCAGAGTAGTTCCACTTTACTTCTTTCCATTTGTCTTCGATATTAAAATTGATACAACTGTTTATATCATGTTTCCAAAGCTGCTTTTTTTTTTTAACAGTAACTCTTATCATCACCTGGTGTCTCTACCAACAACTACAAAGGCATCTTGTTGCAGATTCACAGCTTCTTTCTCACTGATGTCAATAAGCACTCTCTGCATATCTTGTTCCTCAGCGTTTGCTAAACAGGTGGCATGTTCCTCCCAGGATGGTGCCAACATTTCACCCAAAGGATCAACCAATTTTACACCATTGTCTTCCTTAAAAGAAAAACAAACAATAAGCAATCTGCGCATACTCATGAGGCTGAGTTGACAGTAGAACTCAAAAGCCATTTCCCCTCAACCAAAGACAGTGATGGGCTGAGCAGCTTCAACAATAAACACCAAATATTAACACTAGACCCTGGATTAGATATTTTATATATATATATATATATATATATATATATATATATATATATAAAACCTCATTAAATCCTCATCATACACATAAATAAATTAAACTAATAATCCTATTGTTATTCCAATCTTGAGAAAAGTGAGCTTCAGAGAGAGGTTAGGTGATTTGCTTATGATCATACAGCTAATAAGTGTCAGTACTGATATTAAAACATCAAGTCTATCTGACTCGCCTAACAACACTATGCCACTCTAGCCTTTGTAAAAAGGCTGTAAGCTGTGCATTCACTATCAATAAACTGACCAGGGCACAAGTGGAGCAGAATAAGGGTACACGGAGACCCTGCTCACAATGACTCAGAACTCCAAGAACACACTGGCCAGCTTGTTAACCAGCGGGTGGGACAGACACTGAAAACTGCCTCCCAACACCATTCTGCTCAAATTCCTAGAAAGAAAATGTAGTTCACACAGTGAATGTCACCTGAAAGAAAAGAGAATTGTTTTGAGAAATGCCTCTGGAACTAGCAAGAAATATGAGGCTCTTCCTATAAGTCAATCAGTCAATCAATTACGGTGACTTACATATTTAGACATTTACACATTTTTAGTGATAACACATTTGGACAAGCAATGCCCTTTTTTAGGGGAGTAGGAGGTTACAATCCTTCACAGACCTACCCCACTTTAACTTGCTGCTGATTCAGCTACAAAGGCAAACATCCCGCACCCCCAGCAATCAAATAGAAGCATATTATTCATACCCTGTATTAATGGCCTACAGGCCATACAGAATAGTAACATTCTGTCAAAAGGTTGACTAAGATATAGAAACAACCTCTAAGTTCTAATAAACAGATAAATGAAGAAAATACAGTATATATACACAACAGATTATTCAGCCTTAAAAAAAAATACTGCCATTTGCAACATGGTTGAAATCTGGAAGACATTATGCTAAGGTAAATAAGCCAGACACAGGAAGACAAATACTGCAGGCTCATAACATACATGTGTTAGGTAAAAAAGTGGAATTCACAGAAACAGAGAGTAGCATGGTGGCCGCCAGAGTCTACAGGGTAAGGGAAATGAGGAGATGTTGGCCAATGGGTATAAACTTGCAGTTATAAGATGAGTAAGTTCTGGAAGAGTAACATACAGCCTGGTGACTATCATAATAATCTCTGCCCTTCCCCACCCATCCTCAATATCTTTAATCACTGCTAAGTTAATAAAGGAAACACTTTTCAATTACTGAAAATGTCTTTGTCTTAAATCAGTAAATTTGGAAGGACATTGTTATTTCTTTAATATGGACACTCCAAAAAATGACAGTCTCTATTTATTCTTTCCCACCCTCTAAGGAATTACAAACTAAATGATCATGCTCTTTAAAAAAAAAAAAGTTGTTTCACATTCAAAGGCACAGATAAATGAGAAGGCACATTCCTAGAATTAGAATTTGTACTTTAGGTCCAACTGCTCAGATATTAAGGCTTGATCTTATAAGTGATGGTCTCCTTTATCAGGGCACTAAACCCATTACCTCAGGATTGTGGGACGCTGTTACCATGACTCCGATAGTGGATTTTGTCTGCTTGGACCTCAGGGCAGCTAATAATCCCATGCGAAACATGACATGATCAAGATGTTCTGCCTTTGTTCGAAATCCAGCAGTCCCGTATTGAAGAATCAGTCCATTGGGCTTGGCATGTAATGCTGAGTATTTTGTAATACCACCTAAATCCATATCTACAAAATTAAGAAATATTATTTCAGGCATAACAAGTAATCTCTCAAGAACCATATGCTTCAAAAATTGCCACCCCAAAGTAGTAAGTCTGTCTCATTCTGAACCTCCTTAAAGAACCCTATGTTTAAGAGAGCAGTGGGCAGGAGAGTAAGTCCTGTGGGTAAGAATTACCTACTAGAAGATCTTCCCCAACTTGTACGGTCCACTCCTGGGCAGCCTCAGGACAGATATCAGATTGTCCCCAACTCTCGTCCCATTTTAGCTCCAGGACTATTCCTGGACCCCGGGCACACTTAAAATGGCCCGGTCTCAAATAAAATGGAGATTTTATACCTATTCAGAGACTCCTATGAACTCAAAGATATTTCATTTTACAAAAGGGGAAACTAAGTTAACATGGATAGCTGGTGATGGACTGAGGCCTAAAGTCAGATTCTTGAGTGGACTGAAACTACATACCCCCAAGTATCTGAGAAATCTTTGTGGTTCTTTTGCTATTTCTCCCAAGCTACAGACACATATTCTCAAAGGAAAAGCAAAAGGCAACAGTTTCTTCTCCAAGACTACCCAGAGCTTTTTCCATTTTCTTAAGGACAATCAGGACACCCTTCTAAGATGTTGCTCTAAAACCAGCAGTATCTTCTTCCTAAAGAATGCCACTTTTTTCCTCTACTTTTAAAAACCAAACATCGGCCGGGCACACTGGCTAGCCTGCAATCCTAGCACTTTGGGAGGCTGAAAAGGGAGGATCACCTGAGGTCAGGAGTTCGAAATCAGCCTGGCCAACAAGGTGAAACCCTGTCTTTACTAAAAATACAAAAAAAAAAAAAAAAATTCGGCGTGTTAGTGAGTGCCTGTAATCTCAGCTGAGGCAGGAGAATCGTTTGAACCCAAGAGGTGGAGGTTGCAGTGAACTGAGATCGCACCACTGCACTCCAGCCTGGGTGACAAAGCGAGACTCTTGTCTCAAAACGAAACAAAATCGGCCCTTAGCCCACTAATACTGCTTTCTGTGGGATATTCCAATTAAGTGGAACTTGGGGTTTCCAACTTCAGGTAGTAGCTTTCCTTCAGTAGTCCATATACTACGCATTTCCTGGGTCAATTAATTCCCAATTAGCCCAGAGATGAGGAGCAGTCCCCCAGCTGTAGCCTCATAATCTTGTTTTCTTTATTGTACTTCATTGCTTCAAGGAACAGAATTTACAAGAAATGGTGAAAAATACTTGCTTTTGTCCAGTTGGAAAAAGCTGGCATTAGCAAGCTAATTTAGTTCAAGCCAGTGATCAAATCTCTTTCCTAAGGATGAATACATACTTGTAAAAACTGAGCAGCTATGTGTCATGATTATTTATAAGGGTGTAAACCAGTCCTGTTAACTCCAAAAAGCCGTTAAAAGAAAAAAAAAAAAAAAAAGGCCAGATAATAAGCTTTCACTCTTCCATGTGTTTTAGGTCCTACAATTACTTTCAGTGTGTCTGCGAATGCCTTTACTGAAAGTGTATTTGCCAAATCCAAAGTCCACCCTAAGAGAAGTTAAGAGTACCTATCCCCTTCTCTCCATTCAATCCTCAAACCTCCTCGGTGCCTCTCTCCCGCCTGCCCTCTCATCACCGCACCAGAGTGATTCCCCGCACTCCACCGTGAGGTCCCCGCCCAGGACCGCGGACCAGAGTCCCCGCAGGAGACCGCGGCCGGGCCCGCCCAACCCTCCCGCGAGGCGCAGGGACCTGTAGGTGTGTCCCGCGCGTTCCGCCGCTCGGTCAGGAGCCCGCCGGCCCGCTAGCCCCTCGGTCCGGCCGAGAATCCGACTTGTCCCGCTCCCACGGAGCCCTTGCCGACCAGTAGTCCCCCTTCTCAACCCCAAGCCTCGGGCCCGGCTTACCTCAGTCAGGAAGCTCCCTTCACCTCCACGAAGCAGAGAAGCGCTCAAGCGACAACGTCGGCACCCAGACCCGGCCCTCGCAACCGCAGACGTGGCCCTGCGTGGCTTCCGGCTCGTCGCCACGCCCCCCGCCAATCACGGCGGAGGAAGGTCCGCCGGCCCCGCCCCCGCTTCGCCACCGGTCGCGCGCAGCTCGCGCCTGAGGAACTGCGGCTGCGGTTCCGAGCGGGCTGTGGGGCTGTTTCCATTGAATGACCAGGAAGGGTGAGGCCCCCGCGGTGGCCCGGGGATTGGGGTCGAGGGTTGCGGGTCCTCAGAGCACTGCGACCGCAGAGACGCAGCCTCCGCCTTCAAATCCGGGCCTCTGGGGGCGGCAGGCCCCGCGTCCCTGGGAAGCTGGGGTTCGTAGTGGTCTTCGATGGGGGCGGGGGTGGGGAATCAGCCCCGTCGCTGGGCCTCCGACATGGCGACTTCGCCTATCGTGAGCGCCGCCAGCGGCCCGCATCCTCCTCCACGTCGTCGAGGTCATCTCCCAAACCTCTGAATCCGGGAAGCCTTCTCCAGCTGCCGTCTCCCCGAGAATCCCCTTCCCTCAGCTCGCTGTAGACATCTTTTATTTAATGACCTCTGAGACCCCCCTACCCTCTCAGCCTGGGTCCCTCGGGGCAGATGCCAGTGAATCCTAAACCTCCGGAGCCCTGGGATGCGGCCCTGGCGAAAAAGCCACCCCGGGGGAGTCTGCGAGTCCGGGACCGAGAGGTGGCGACGGGCGCTATGGGTGACGCCTGGGCTGGGGAACCTGGAGCCCATCCCGCTGGCACTGCGGCCTCTGTCGCCGCAGCGTCTGGCTCCACCCAAGCCCGAGCCCCGGGTGGGATCGGAAGCTGGGCCCCAGCCTTTACCAGAATTGAGGCTTGCAGAGCATCTGCAGGCGTCGGCCAGCCACCTGCAGCCGGACAATTCCAAACACCTGTTGAAAGTGCAGATTCCCGGATCTAGCGCGGGAGGCGGGAGCCCAGACACGCGAAATATGGATTTTAGTGGAGTGTTTTAGGGGATGTTATGCATATTAGATTTTGGAGTGAGGAAATAAAGCAGAAGAGTGTAAGTGTCCGGTTTGTGCCCCTAGCTCTTGGTGCAAAGCGTTCCTGCAGACCTGCTTCCACGTAAAGGGACCTTCGGGAAATTTCGCTCGACACCGCTGGCATTGACAAACCCAGCGTCCCTGGGCCTTGTGAGGTTTTCAGGCAGGTTGATTTCGAGGCGACATGTCTGCTTCGGTGAAAGAAAGCCTTCAACTTCAGCTACTGGAGATGGAAATGCTGTTTTCTATGTTTCCTAACCAAGGAGAAGTAAAACTTGAAGATGTAAATGCCCTGACGAATATAAAGAGGTATTTGGAAGGCACAAGGGAGGCGCTGCCACCAAAAATTGAATTTGTAATTACACTCCAAATTGAGGAGCCCAAGGTAGGTGCCCTGATTTAAGTGCTTGCCAGGTGCGCAGTTTTTAACGGAAACATCTGGAACATGAGCTTTCTGTCAAGGAAATAGAAATATTCAAGGTGCATATTTCCTTTACTTGTTTGAAAGTAAGATATGGAATGCCCTATAAATTGTTTTCAGTAAATATCTTGAATTTTATATAAACATACACACCTTTTAACAAAAATATCTGGAGTTTTTATTGAAGCTATCTTGCAGTCTTATAATGCCGTTATTATTTTGTTCACTCATCCAGTTGGACTACCTTTCATTATCGTGATTTTCCTAAATCTAAATATCACCTGTAACAAAACTGGCTTTTAAGGAGTGAATGAGTATTTTTTTTATGGCACCATAACAAAGAAAGCAAATATACCGATGAAAAAATCTAAAGACTAAAAATGAATTTACCTCCATCTTCCGATCCCTTTATCTCCAGCAACATTAGCATAGCATAGATAACACGTGGACTGGGCAATTGAGAACCACTGTTTTAGCTCTTTCCTACTCATGCTTCAGTTGCCATTCTCTCAGAGGAGACTTCCTGGTTCTCCAGAACGGAATCTGTCCTGCTGGTTACACACTTCAGTGGAACCCTCCACTTTTCCATGGTAATGCTTCTCACAATTGAAATTAAATACTTGCTATGTGTAATTATTTAATGTGCGTCTCCTTCACTAGGCCCTGGACTTCATGAAGGGCAAAGATAGTGTCTGGCTTATTCACTTTTTATCCCAGCACAAGGACACCTGGCACATGTAGTTGTTCAATAAATATTGAAAGAAGGAATGCATAAAAGGAAGGAGTCGTGTATGTAAGGTACCTGGTACACAGCTGGCAATAGTAGCAATAACTCATTTTTCAAAATCATACAGTTGCTATTGATAAACCAGCTTATGTGATGTTATGGTATTTAAATCTATTTGATTTTCATTTTAAGGTGAAAATTGATTTGCAAGTGACCATGCCTCACAGCTACCCCTATGTAGCATTGCAGCTGTTTGGACGGTCATCTGAACTTGACAGACATCAGCAGCTACTTCTCAACAAAGATCTCACTTCTTACATAGGGACTTTTGATCCAGGTGAGCTCTGTGTATGTGCAGCAATCCAGTGGCTACAGGACAACAGTGCATCCTATTTCCTGAACAGAAAGCTTGTGTATGAACCATCTACACAAGCAAAGCCAGTCAAGAACACATTCCTCCGAATGTGGATCTACAGTCACCATATATATCAGCAAGACCTAAGGAAAAAGATTTTGGATGTTGGGAAAAGGTTAGATGTGACTGGATTTTGCATGACAGGAAAGCCTGGTATAATCTGTGTGGAGGGTTTTAAAGAGCACTGTGAGGAGTTCTGGCATACAATTAGGTACCCCAATTGGAAGCACATTTCCTGTAAGCATGCTGAAAGCGTGGAAACAGAAGGAAATGGCGAGGACCTGCGCCTTTTCCATTCTTTTGAAGAATTACTCCTTGAGGCCCATGGTGACTATGGATTAAGGAATGACTATCACATGAATCTGGGCCAGTTCTTAGAATTTCTCAAGAAGCACAAAAGTGAGCATGTTTTTCAGATACTATTTGGTATTGAAAGCAAAAGTTCAGACTCTTAAAAAGCTATTAAGAGGCCTATGTTTGTCATTTCACTAAGTCAGTATTTCTGTTATTAAGACCAAAATTAAAAGGCTGGTGGCTGTGTAGCATCCTCAGTGCAAAACCCAGCTCCAGAATTTTTACCTGGTAATGAATTTCAACTGACAGTGAAATGAATAGGCCTTTAAACTTTATAACAGTGCAATTGTGATGTTATCTCTAGGTTCTTGTGTTAAGTCATTCAAAAACAATTTCATTATAAATTAATAAAAACAATCCATTTAACCTGTGAAGCTGATTTGATTGACGAGGAGTCCAAAGCCCATAGCCAACATCAAAAATCAAACTCCAGTTATGAATCCAAAAATATGAATAGCATTTGTTTCACATTGCCAGCACACATGTGACACACCCACTTGTCTTTTGTTATTGGAAATCAAGTTTAAAATGAGAACACAAAGGAAGGAGATGTTTACTTCATTTCTTACTTTAAACTCCTATTTCGAGTGTTTTAGTAAAACTAGATCCTAACAGCAGTGGCAAAGGGCTCAGAAATGAAGTCCCAGGAGTTATAAAGATGACACACAATGCTATGTATTCTTCTGGCTGTTTGTATCAGTTTGACACTAGCAACATTGATACCAGTATTCTTAGCTTAATTCTTATACACAAAAGATAAATACATGGTTCTTTGTATTCCTTTTTCAATCCAGTCTTTGCCTGTGTGCCAGTATGTATTACAATACAGGATAAGAGTGTTGAGGGGACCAGTGTGGATGTCTGTATCATTGCCTTATGGGGAAAAAAATCTAATTCTACAGTTAGATGGTGTTAACTGCCATCTCCTCTGAAAATTCCAAGCTCCACAGGCTTCACCAGGATTTTCAAAATGAGAGTTTATTTTAATGATAAAAACCCCTATTTAAGTAGCTCTTGCCAGGCCTTTTCATTACCAGGCATCCATCCCTCCCCAAGTATTTCTGTGAGTCTCCTGTGCCAAGAGATGTCCTGAGCAGCCTCCACAGCCTTCCCCATTTCTGTGGTCTCTGTAGGTACAGCTGCCCTTTCCCGGGAGGCATTCCATTTTCCTACTAGGCCCCTCAAGATGCCAAAGCTGGGTGCTGGGATTTAGGAAGATGCAGGGCAACACCTCACTCCATTCTGTGACACATCCTGTTAGATGTCAGACAGTGCTTCTTGTGCTGGGGAGCCTACAGAACTCCTGATGAAACTACTTTCTGGTTTTACCCTCTGTGCCGTGGATGCAGACGTTTCCTTGGGCTACAGAGAGGACATGATGGACCAGAAAGCCCTATGCCCAGGAGGTCTTAGAACTGGGTCCACTTTGTACTGCCTCTTTCTTCTTAGGTCACAATGAGTTTCCTCTCAGGGCACAACTCAGATCTTCAAGCCATGGCTCACTGTGGGCCTGCCCTGCCCTGCCAGGTCCTCTAGCTTGCCATTCATGTTTCCATCCTAGCTTTGGTTGTGCTAGACCTCAGGCTGGAGCCTCACACTTTGCCTATATGCAAACAGAAGAAATAGGACTTACATTGCCAAAGAATTATTTCTTAATGTTTGCCAGCACTAAAAACAAACTATAGGAATCTTTTTTCCCAGTCTCCACAAAGCTATCAATAAGTATACTTAGCATTTACAAGTTCTTAGGCCTTCAACAGATGTAACTCCATTAACTTTACTCCTTTGAAATGAATCATTATATGCCATCTACCTACCTAATAGAGGTTTTTTTTCCAGATTACATGAGCAAAAGTAGCTACAGAAAGATAAGTGTAAAGTAAAAGAAATTCTAGGTTGTGAACTCTACTGCTTCTGGAGCTATTTCTGAGATTTTTCAGAACCTACTTTTATAAGCCTAACTTGAGCATTCTGCAATACTTTTTTCTTATCAGGAATACTAATGCAGATAGTATCATGGGGAAGTGTAGGTTTTATAGAAAAAAAGTACATGTCTAACTCAAAACTCAACTTTGTATGTATAGGAGACTGCTGGTTGTTGGCACAGCTTGATATGAGCACATACAAAATGTCCGGCATTCCTCTCCCCCCTTCCCCTACACTCACTGCTTATTTTGGGGAACTGCCCCTTCTCTGTGTGATTTGGGAGAAAGTGATAGGAATCAAGTTGTCCTCTGGCAGCCTCCTGGAGAGATGGCTGTGAGCTCTTGCTGCTTAAGCCTCCAGTGCCACCCTAATTTCTGGCCTACTGAATGCTCAGCTGTTTGGCACCTCCTTTAAATGACCCAGCATCTTCCCTTTTGTTGGAAATCAGCATCGTCTCTATTGCCTGTAACTTACAAATCTGGATATTCTATATATTATATTTTTAAATGATTGTTTGGAAAATGTGCTCATTTATAAAAAAAAAGTTGCAGTGTCTTTTTAAAGTTTGCTGAATTAAATCAAGCATATCGTCAAGTATGTTCTTTGCTTTTCATTCCTTATTGGTCTGTATGTGGTAGGCTAAGGGCTGAGGATACTTGCATAGTGAATTGAGTGTCCCAGATGAGTTGGCAGACCACAACACAGGGATCTCTAAAACATTCCTTATTAAAATCAAACATACATTGCCTGTGAACTCGAGCGTTGATATATGACTGCTTACATGCCATCCATCTCCTCTCAGAACTGGAGAAGGCTCTGATGCTGTCTGCTGCAGTCTTTATGGAACCCTTTTGAACAGGTTTTTTTCACTTGCTTTTATCATCTCAATAGTTACTGTCTGAAGAGGGCATAGTGTTGCTCCCACTTCCTGGTTTTATACCTAATCCTGATTTGCCACAGAAACTCTGAGCCCATTGGGTTTCCCTTATAAGGTCCACATGGTGGAACTAATTTCACCACACCCTGGACTAGAGAGACCTCTGTTTCTGAGCCCAGTCAGAACTAAACACATTTGGATTAACTCATAAATGAATTTGAACAAGGCACACAATTTAAATATGCTTACTGTATTAGTTCATTCTCATGCTGCTAATAAAGGCATACCTGAAACTGGGTAATTTATAAAGGAAAGAGGTTTAATAGACTCACAGTTCCACATGGCTGGGGAGGCCTCACAAGCATGGCAGAAGATGAAGGCAGCGCAAAGCGACGTCTTACATAGGGGCAGGCGAAGAAGCCTATTGTAGGGGAACTCCCCTTGATGAAGCCATCAGATCTCGTGAGACTTACTACCACGAGAATAGTAAGGGGGAAACCACCCCCATGATTCCATTATCACCACCTGGTCTCGTCCTTGACACGTGGGGATTATTGCAATTCAAGGTGAGATTTGAATGGGGACACAGCCAAACCATATCACCCACCAAACACTGAGAGGAGTTCTCAGTAATTATAGGAGAAACAAAGTATAAAATTTTCCTCATGATGAAGGGCAAATCCCAGTGTGTACCAGACACTGGACCTCTATAAAATTTGGCTGCAGGCCAAGTGCTTTCATGGGATTTATCATTCATTCTCTGGCATGACACATCTCACCAGGCATCCAGAAAACGTGACTCCATTCTCCAGGTTTTATCAGAATACCGCCTGGAGATGTACAGCATGCTGCCCTGTACAGTGGTAAGCTGATCAAAGGTCTGATATCGAGACTGATATTTTGACATAGAAAGTTAATGTAACATTGGAAAAAGACAATCTACATTGCTGCTTACTGAGATGAGTCAATGCTTAAGTGCTCTTTACTTACTGGAATAAAGGAAAAACAAAAAAAAAAGCATTCACCAAATCAATAGCCAGCTACTTTCTGATTTGCTCCAACAGAAAGAACTTGTCTAACAGCAGCTGCAGTTGGAATCACCATCTAATTAAGTTTCTGAATATGTGCATTTTTTTTTTTAAGATAATGTCTCGCTCGCTCTCTGTTGCCTTGGTTGGAGTGTGGAATGCAGTGGCCCAATTTCAGCTCAGGGCAACCTGCCCCTCCAGGATTCAAGTGATTCTCGTGCCTCAGCCTTCCCAGTCGCTAGGATTACGGGCATATGCCACTATGCCTGGCTAATTTTTGTATTTTTAGATGAGATGGGGTTTCACTATGTTGGCCAGGCTGGTCTCGAATCCTGGCCTCAAGTGATCCGCCCATCTCAGTTTCCCAAAGTGCTGGGATTACAGGCGTGAGCCACTGAACCTGGCCTGTACAGTCATTCTTAGAGACCCTTCTCTCTCCTCCTACATGTGCCAAAGATCATGCTAAACCAAGACATGGTAAGAACCACACTCCTGCTGCTTTTAAAGCTTTTGATGGTGGAGCTCATCTCTGCAAATCTCTTCGTACTTCCTGATAAAATAACCCTCTTTCTGGGGGTTATTAGGGATCCAATATTGCCACAGAGGATGAAGAAATAAATTCTGACTTTTCACTGGAAAAATAAGTGGAGGATGGGTTTATTCCTATAGCATATACTTTGTTCCATAGACCACAATGGTTTCAGATACCCCAGAAATTTATATTTGTTCAGAGCTGTTCCCAGATGACCTCCAAAAGGCCTAATAGTTTCCTTTCTGTAGTGCATTGTCACCTTAGCAAATGGAAACCTCAAAGGAAGATTTTGGAAACACATTTATGATATTATTACAGAGTTCTTCATCTTTAGTGGTCTTTCACTCATATCTGTGGTAATTTGGTGACACTGTATTTTGGTGGCTCCAGTCAGGCTTTTCTGCTATTGTTATATATGTCAAGTAGGACCTATGTGGACTGCCAGTGTATTTGGTCCTAGGCCAGGCTGGCATTCAGCTGGTATGTACTGGCATGGCTGTATCAGTTTTATACAATGGTATCAATTTTTCTTGGTCAGTACCTATGCTGCCTCGTTAATTTTTGAACAGCATTTCAGGCCAGGAGGCCACGTGTTATCCACAACCAAGATTTCTGTGGGCCGAACTCTTGATTACACTGGACCTGCTCCCATTATAATCACTGTTTTCACCTTGTCGCCAGTTGTTAATTGCTACTAAATGCTATTAAGCCTGTACCAACCAAGAGTCTAATTTCTCCATTGAAATTGGGAACCCCTTTTAACCACAGCATTTTCCACAAGCCTTCCTAGCTTAAAGAGAAGCAACATTAAAATGCTTTTCATGGATGCTGGTACCCCCCTCACCAGTGGTATTTCTCTCAAGGCCTTAGTGAAAGGCAAGTGATTGATAGGTCCTCCAAGGAGACTTAGGGGATCAATAGATTAGGATAGTCAGGTTGCACACAAAAACTCCACTCCAGCATTCCCATCTTTGCAAATCTTTGAATGCCTTTATTTTATTCAAGGAATGTTTGGATTCTCAATTTCCTTTAATGTGGGCCATTATTAAGTTCATGTTTCACTCAATTAACTGAACAAGTAGAATCACCCCCAGCTGCTCAATCCAGGATCTGTGACAGGTGTACCCGATTAATCATTTCTGCACAATCCAAAATTACAGTTCTCCTTGTCAGAGTAATGCTCTGAGAATACCACACATTTTTCCTTGGGTTTGTGCCAGTATATTTGAGCAAAGCCTAGAATTTTTTTGGCATAAGTCTCCTACTCCTGGATTTGCCTTTTAAATTCCAGCCACCACAGCCTCTCTCCATGCTGAAATCTGATTTGGGGTGTATAGAAATAACAAGAATACTGGAGCAGGAGCGTAAGGCAAATTGGTTTCTGTTTACAAGGTAATTATTGCCTCAAGTGAGGTCATTACAGGATATTCTAGCAAGGCAGTAACAACCTCTTTAGACCGGAAGAGCCACTGCTTGGATTAGTGAAGGAGAACATGTCAACTATACCAGGTTTCCTGGGACTGAAGGGGTTCCTGGGACACAGGACTGTCAGTTCTGAAACCTGGACTACTCTTCTCCCTAGTGTAGAATATTATGAGTCCTCCAAATCCTCTTCCCCATTCCAAATCAAGGTCCTACTGTTCCTTGGTCAATACTCTCAGTTTTACCCAAGAGGCCTAATGAGGATGGCTCATTGGCACTAAAATAATTTGGCAACCAGCAAGATTATGACCTTGGTTTTCAAATGTTACAGCCTTATAATTAGAAAGAAAGAAAAGATTTTGTTAACAAAAACATGGGGCTTTTTCTGGTTTTTAGATTGAGAATTCAGTCTAAAATTTTTGAGCTACATTTGAGACTTAAGCCTAAATTATCTTTCTTTATGTATCCATCTCTGCTAGAAGCAATCACACCACCTCACAGTCCTGGAATTCCTTGTCCTGTACATTGTTTTATGGCAGCAGCCATATGATCCACCTAAACCTTCTCTTCCTTAGATAATACATCTCAGAAGTGTTTTACCTGATAGTTGTGTTTATGAGGTTCCCAAACGTATTTTGCTACATTGATTTTCATTAACTGTATATTTTTACCATTCATACCTAGGTCTCTAATTCATCTGGAGTCTACCTATTGATACAGTATAAGGCACAGTTCTAGTTTTAATTTTCTCCATGTTGTAGGCCAGTTTTTCCAGTCCTTTTACCAAGCAGTCTGTTCTTTATCTATTGATTTTTGTGCTACCTTGGTGTATTAGTCCATTCTCACACTACTAATAAAGACATATCTGAGACTGGGTAATTTGTAAAGGAAAGAGATTTAATTGACTCACAGTTCAGCATGGCTGGAGAGGCCTCAGGAGACTTATTATCCTGGTGGAGGGGGAAGCAAATGCGTTCTTCTTCACATGGCAGCAGCAAGGAGAAGTGCAGAGCGAAGTGGGTGAAAAACTCCTTATAAAAGCATCAGATCTCATGAGACCTCACTTGCTGTCATGAGAAGGGTATGGAGGTAACTTCTCCCATGATTCAGTGACCTCCCACCTGTCCTTTCCACACTATGTGGGGATTATGGGAACTATAATTTAAGATAAAATTTGGGTGGGGACCCAGCCAAACTGTATCTCATATTCCTGTGGGTTTCCTGTTCCATTCCACTGTCCTGTGTGTTCTCATGACTTTCATGTATATCCAACTATCTGTAGAGTAATTCCCCTTTGCTTTGCTTTTACAAATTAATTTTTTTTTTCTGATACAGAGTCTTGCTCTGTCACCAAGGCTGGAGTGCAGTAGGCGTGATCTCGGTTCACTACAACCTCCACCTCCCAAGTTCAAGTGATTCCCCTGCCTCAGCCTTCAGAGTAACTGGGCCCCCACACCCAACTAATTGTATTTTTTAAAAAAGAGATGGGGTTTCATCATGTTGGCCAGACTGGTCTTGAACTTCTGACCTCCCAAAGTGCTGGGATTACAGGTGTGAGCCACCATGCCTGGTGACAAATTGCCTTACTTATTTATGGGTCATTATTTTTCATTTATGGAGAGAGGTAAGTTAAAATATCCAGCTATTATGGTGAATTTGTATATGTTACTATTTATTTCTGCCACGTTTTCTATGTATTTTGAAGCTGTTTTATTAAGAGCATAGACAGATTTGTGTCTTTTAATGACTGACCCATTTATCACTATCTCTGGTAATATGCCTTGCCTTGAAGTCTACTTCTCTGATATTAATAGAACCACACCAGCTTTCTTGGGCTTACTTTTTGTATGAGATATCATTTCCCATCCTTTTACTGTCAAACTTTTTGTCTCATTACATTTAAAGTATGTCTCATAAACAGCATATAACTGTAAGCTGGGTATGGTGACTCTTATCTGTAATCCCAGCAGTTTGGGAGGCCAAGGCAAGAGGATCATTTGTGCTCAGGAGTTAAAGACCAGCCTGGGCAGTATAGTGAGACCTCATCTCTATAATAACAAAAGAATATATAAACAGCATATAGTTGGATCTTTTAAAAAAATCCAATCTGACAATTTTTGCTATTAAATTGGGGTGTTTAGTTCACTTGCATTTAAGATAATTACCAACAAAGTTGGGTTTAAGCCTGCCATCTTGCTATCAGTTTTATATTTATCCAAGGAGTTAAGCTCTTATGTTCTTTGTTTGCAATAATCAAGTATTTTTAAATTGTTCCGTTTCTTCCATTAGCTTTTTTTTTTTTTTTTTTTGAGGCAGAGTTTCACTCTTGTTGCCCAGGCCGGAGTGCAATCACACGATCTCAGCTCACTGGAACCTCCACCTTATGGGTTCAAGTGATTCTCCTGCCTCAGCCTCCCAAGTAGTTGGGATTACAGGCATGTGTCACCACACCCAGCTAATTTTGTATTTTTAGTAGAGACAGGGTTTCACCATGTTAGTCAAGCTGACCTTGAACTCCTGACCTCAGGTGATCCACTCACCTCTGTTTCCCAACGTGTTGGAATTACAGGCATGAACCACAGTTTCCAGCCTATTAGCTTGTAAACTATATTTTTTGTATTATTTTTAGTGGTTTAGAGATTATAATATTCTTATTTCGATATTCCTTGAATTCTTGCAATACATTTTAAATTGTAAGGTTTCTAGATTGTTCATGAAGTGGTATGTTACTCACTATAGTATTCCTTTTATAATTGATGAACCACTTCATGAATAATGTATAAAACATACAGTAGTATACTTACATTATTAATCCCCCTTCCACCCTTTTCCCTACTGTTGCCATATATTTTACTACTACATATTTTATAAAACTCACATACATTGTTATTTGTATTAGTCAAACTCTAATACAAATTTTAAAATAATATTTTATATTCTCATACATTCACCTTTTCTGGTGCTTTTCATTTCTTCTCACAGATGCAGTTTCCATCTAGGATCATTTTCCCTCAGCCTGAAGAACTTCCTAATATTTCTAGCAGCATATATCTGCAGGCCATGAATTACCTCAGATTTCATTAGTCTGAAACGTCTCTATTTGATTTAATTTCTGAAGGATATTTTCGCTATGTATAGAATGCTAAGTTTTACTCTTTTGACACATTAAAAATATCTTTCTATTATCTCTCACATTTTTCTGCTGAGAAGTTGGCTGTCATTCTTACTGTTTTACTTCTGAAGACATTGTATATCTGTTTCATTTGGCTGTTTTTAAGATGTTTATTTTTGGTTTTTAGGAATTTGATTATGATGTCCCTAGGTATGGCTTTCTTTGTATTGATGCTGCATGGGACTTGCTAGCTCTGACTCTAACAGTTGACACTTTTCATTAATTTGAGAAAATTCTTTTCCATAATCTCTTCAAATATTTGTACTCCAGTATCTTTTTTTTCCTTACAGCACCCCATAGCACATATATTCGACCACTGCATTTTAGCCAACATCTTTCTTTTTCCTTTTTCAAAAAAATCTCTCTTTAAGCTTCCATTTGAAAGTGTTCTGTTTATGTAAGACAAAAACGACAGGATTATCTCAATAGATGCAGAAAAGACTTCAATAAAACTCAATATACCTTCATACCATCAACACTATGAAGAAACTTCATCAACTAACGGGCAAAACAACCAGCTAGTATCAAAATGGCAGGATCAAATTCACACATAACAATATTAACTTAAATGTAAAAGGACTAAATGCCCCAGTCAAAAGACACCGACTGACAAATTGGATAAAAAGTCAAGACCTATCAGCGTGCTGTATTCAGGAAACCTATCTCACATGCAAAGACACACATAGACTCAAAATAAAGGGATGGAGGAAGATTTACCAAACAAATGAAGAGCAAAAAGAAGCAGGGGTAGCAATCCTAGTCTCTGATAAAACAGACTTCAAATGAACAAAGATCAAAAGAGACAAAGAAGGTCATTATATAGTGGTAAAGGGATTAATGCAACAAGAAGAGTTAACTATCCTAAATATGTATGCATCCAATACAGGAGCACCCAGATACATAAAGCAAGTTCTTAATGACCTGCAAAGAGAATTAGACTCCCACACAATAATAGTGGGAGACTTTAACACTCCACTGTCAATACTAGACAGATCAACGAGACAGAAAATTAACAAGGATATCCAGGACTTGAACTCAGATCTGGACTAAGCAGACCTAACAGACATCTACAGAATTATCCACCACAAAACCACAATATACATTCTTCTCAGCACCACATAGCACTTATTCTAAAATTGACCACATAATTGGAAGTAAAACACTTCTCAGCAAATGCAAAAGAAGAGAACTCATAACAGTCTCTCAGACCACAGCCCAATCAAATTAGAACTCAGGATTAAGAAACTCACACAAAACCACAGAACTACATGGAAACTAAACAACCTGCTCTTGAATGACTACTGGATAAATAATGAAGGCAGAAATAAAGATGTTCTTCGAAACCAATGAGAATGAAGACATAACATATCAGAATCTCTGGGACAAATTTAAAGCAGTGTCCAGAGGGAAATTTATAGCACTAAATGCTCACCAGAGAAGTGAGAAAAGATATAAAATCAACACTCTAACATCACGATTAAAAGAACTAGAGGAGCAGTATCAAACAAATTCAAAAGCCAGAAGGCAAGAAATAACTAAGATCAAAGCAGAACTGAAGGAGATAGAGACACAAAAACCAGTTAAAAAAAATCAATAAATCCAGAAGCTGAATTTTTTAAAAGATCAACAAAACAGACCACTATCCAAACTAATAAAAAAGAAAAGAGAGAAGATTCAAATAGATGCAATAAAAAATGATAAAGGGGTTATCACCACCAATCCCACAGAAATACAAACTACCATCAGAGATTACTACAAACACCTCTATGCAAATAAACCAGTAAATCTAGAAGAAACTGATAAATTCCTGGAAACTTACACCCTCCCAAGACTAAACCAGAAAGAAGTTGAATTCCTGAACACATCAATAACAAGGTCTGAAGTTCAGGCAGCAATAAATAGCCTACCAAACAAAAAAAGTCCAGGACCCAATGGGTTCACCGCCAAATTCCACCAGAGGTACAAAGAGGAGCTGGTACTATTCCTTCTGAACCTATTCCAAACAATACAAAAAGAGGGAATTCTCCCTAACTCATTTTATGAGACCAATATCATCCTGATACCAAAACCTGGCAGAGATGCAACTAAAAAAGAAAATTTCAGGCCAATATCCATGATGAACATTGATGCAAAAATCTTCAATAAAATACGGGCAAACTGAATCCAACAGCACATCAAAAAGCTTATCCATCACAATTAAGTTGGCTTCATTCCAGGATTTCAAGGCTGGTTCAACATCTGCAAATCTATAAACGTAATCCATTACATAAACAGAACCAAAGGCAAAAACCACGTGATTACCTCAATAGATGCAGAGAAGGGCTTTGACAAATTCAACAGCCCTTTATGCTAAAAATGCTCAATAAACTAGGTATCAATGGATTGTATTTCAAAATAATAAGAGCTATTTATGACAAACCCACAGCCAATATCATACTAAATGGGCAAATACTGGAAGCATTCCCTTTGAAAACTGGCACTAGTCAAGGATGCCATCTCTCACCACTCCCATTCAACATAGTATTGGAAGTTCTGGCTAGGGCCATCAGGCAAGAGAAAGAAATAAAGCGTATTTGAATAGGAAGAGAGGACGTCAAATGGTACCTGTTCACAGATGACAGGATTGTATATTTAGAAGACCCCATTGTCTCAGCCCAAAATCTCCTTAAGCTGATAAGCAACATCAGCAAAGTCTCAGGATACAAAATCAATGTGCAAAAATCACAAGCATTCCTATACACCAATAACAGACAAACAGCCAAATCATGAAGAGCCAAATTGTGAACTCCCATTCACAATTGCTACAAAGAGTATAAAATACCTAGGAATACAACTAACAAGGGATGTAAAAGACCTCTTCAAGGAGAATTACAAACCACTCCTCAAGGAAATAAGAGTGGCCACAACATACAGAGAAACATTCCATGCTCATGGTTAGGAAGATTCAATATGAAAATGGCCATACTTCCCAAAGTAATTCATAGATTCAATGCTATCCCCATCAAGCTACCAATGACTTTCTTCACAGAATTGGAAAAAACCACCTTAAACTTCACATGGAAACAAAAAAGAGCCTGCATAGGCAAGACAATCCTAAGCAAAAAGAACAAAGCTGGAGGCATCACACTACCTGACTTCAAACTATATTACAAGGCTACTGTGATCAAAACAGTACCAAAACAGAGATATAGACCAACGGAACAGAACAGAGGCCTCAGAAGTAACACCACACACCTACAACCATTTGATGTTTGACAAACCGGACAAAAACAAGCAATGGGGAAAGGGTTCCCTATTTAATAAATGGTGTTGGGAAAATTGGCTAGCCATGTGCAGAAAGCTGAAACTGAATCCATTCCTTACACTTTATACAAAAATTAACTCCAGATGGATTAAATATTTAAACATAAGACCTAACACCATAAAAACCCTAGAAGAAAACCAAGGCAATATCATTCAGGACATAGGCATGGGCAAGGACTTCATAATTAAAATACCAAAAGCAATAGCAACAAAAGCCATAAGAGACAAATGGGATCTAATTAAGCTTAAGAGCTTCTGCACAGCAAAAGAAATTATCATTAGAATGAACCAGCAACCAACAGAATGGTAAAAAGTTTTGGCAAGCTACCCATCTGACAAAAGGCTAATTAATATCCAGAATCTACAAAGAACTAAAACAAATATACAAGAAAAAAAACAACCCTATCAAAAAGTGAGCAAAGGATATGAACAGACACTTTTCAAAAGAAGACATTTATGCGGCCAACAAACATATGAAAAAATGCT
>CAUYLG010055660.1:0-31436 GCA_963573385.1 Cacajao melanocephalus
GCCTTAACTGACATTGAGACACCACCTCATGCCAGTTAGAATGGCGATCATTAAAAAATCTGGAGACAACAGATGCTGGAGAGGATGTGGAGAAATAGGAACACTTTTACACTGTTGGTGGGAGTGTAAATTAGTTCAACCTTTGTGGATAGCAGTATAGAAATTCCACAAAGAGCTAAAAACAGAACTACCATTCCACCCAGCAACCCATTATTGGGTATATACCCAGAGGAATATGAATCAGTCTACCATAAAGACACATGCACTCTAATGTTCACTGCAGCATTAATTCACAATAGTAAAGACGTGGAATCAATAGTAAAGATGTGGAATCAACATAAATACCCATAAATGACAGACTGGATAAAGAAAATGTGGTATATACACACTATGGAATACTATACAACTATAAAAAATAATGAGCTCATGTCTTTTGAGGGAATGTGGATGAAGCTGGAGGCTATTATCCCTAGAAAACTAATGCAGAAACAG
Organism: Cacajao melanocephalus; assembly: GCA_963573385.1. Taxonomy (NCBI): domain Eukaryota; kingdom Metazoa; phylum Chordata; class Mammalia; order Primates; family Pitheciidae; genus Cacajao; species Cacajao melanocephalus. The sequence continues at coordinate 493 of CAUYLG010055660.1, forward strand.
AAAACCAAATACTGCATGTTCTCACTTATGAGTGGAAGCTAAATAATGAGAACTCATGAACACAAAGATGGGAACAAAAGACACTGGGGCCTATTTGAGGGTGAAGGGTGGGAGGAGGGAGAGAATCAGAAAAAATAACTATTATATACTAGGTTTAGTACTTGGGTGATTAAATAATCTGTACAGCAAACTCCTGGGACACAAGTGTACTCATGTAACAAATCAGCATATATACCGCTGAACCTGAAAAATTCAAAAACAAAGAATAATTATTAATTATGTAGGTGATCTTGACATTGCATATCTGTGAAAAGATATCACCAAACCCCTAAAAAATTGGTAGATCATTTTGAGTTTCATTTTTACCAAGAGAAGATTTATGTATAGGAATTTTATAATAAAATCTATTTATTTCATTAAAAAATTTAATTTGACAAGGTAAATTGTTGAAAATGTAACTAGTGATAAAATACTGAAAATGAATTTTAGAAATAGAGCTCACTTGCTACATTTTGAATAAAAGTTGAAGGGATTCATATAAGCTTATTGAAATTGCTTTAAAACGGTTTATATTTTTAACACAGGACCGTGAGACTGGTCTTTTACCGAGTGTTATCAAAACAAAATACTGAAACGATTTAGATATACATTATTTTCTGTGGGTAGCACTACTGCCAATGCAAAGTAGATTAAATAATAAGTGAGTTTATTTGTCTCATTAATATTTGCTGTTAATACTTACTCAGAGAGTGTTTGCAGGCTTTTAATGTGGAGAATCATCATATCCCTTATAAATTTTTATTTAGTTTCAACTGTATAATGACAAAAAGGTTGTGTATATTTTTATGTTAATTGACTACTTACACTTGCAATAAATGACTTATATAGATATTTAATTATTTTCCTGTGTAATGTTGGTTGTGATTATATTACCATTTAATATGCCTTGTTGGATTTAAAAGATGAAAAATCTTGGGCTTTATTACATAGATTTTTATTGTTTACTTTTCTAGTAATTCATTTAACTTTTAAAAATGTTTTAGACTGTGATGAATTGGGATTTTTAGAAGTACTAGTTTATCATGTATAGTTTGATTAATGGTGATCTAGTAGGTTTAGTAAGATAGTTACAAATTCTTCAGGTGTGGCCCCTTAAAGAACAGTAATAGATTCAGAGTTCAAGAGCTATAGAAAGAGTTATATGAACATTTCAGGGGAAGGATAAAGAATAGAAAATTTTCAGACTATAAAGCACAGAGAAACTTCATTGTATTTCTTTGAGAACCTAAAGGAAAGAAAAAAAAAAAAACAGAAAATGAGTAGGATTTAAAAGAGCACCTTCAATTTTCTCTCATTTTTGCATAATGACTTTGCCAATAATGGTGGTGAAGAACTTTGGTTCTTTAGAAGAAAAGATACAGATTACAGCTGATTGCATTGCAATATTTTTCCATCCCACTGAAATTACTCCAAGGGTGACTTGTATAAAAATTGATTCTTCCTCATAATGCCAAGATGTGTATTTGTTTAGTACTAATGAAAACAATAACACTAATATACTTTTGAATTTAGTTGAAGAGATGAATAAAGCCCTCAAATTATCTATGAGAAGGTTCATTAAGTTTTTCTTTTGAGGTTACACTTATATTTTTTCTTACACAAAAAAGTTACACTGAATCAGAACTTATTATCTATGAGAATAACTATTATATTTTGAAACTCATTATAGATAGTTTATATTCACTCAACTTTTACATACATTAGATAGTCTACATGTATTATCTCTAATTTATGCAAGAATCCTTCTGAATAGACATGTATCATTTTGCAGATGGAGAAATGTAAACACAGAAAGTTAAATAACATGCCCAAAGCCACTGTGATAATGCTGAAGTTAAACCCAGCTCACTTTGATTCCAAAAATCATGCCCTTTCTACTCTAATAGATTGTCACAATATTTTTCACTGCTGTTGTTTCATAAATAACTTTTCATAAAAGCAAAATGTGTACAATTTTAAAAATCTATTTAAAAAATATTAAATGAAGAAAAATATTTTTCAACTTGGCTATTTGGCATTTTGTGTTATTATGTTTCATTGAAGCTGTTACGGGACTGGCTTCTCTTGATGAAATTTGCTACATGAAACTAGATCAATGTAAACTACTAATTGGATGATTTATGTCTTAGACTGCTATTGTGAAAAAAATGCCGGTTATATAAAGCTCTCCAAGGAGACATGTTTTCCAAAAGTAGTAATTGATATGAATGAAATGTAATCTTTAGATAAAGGTTACAGAGATATTTGATTGTTCTGTGTTAAGAAATCATTTTTCAAATTACCATTAAAAGAAATCTATTTTTCCCATATGTCTTCTACATATATGGGTGATTTCTTTTCCTATAAGATATGGTAGTTGCTTGTGTGGAATATCCAATATGTTTTTTCTTGTCTTCAAAACCTTGATATTTTTCTTCTGATTCTCCTTTTCTTTTCCAACAATATTTCCTAGAAGTCAACAAATGAGAAAAGTGCTTTGAATCTCCCTTCTCACTCACTCAGTAAGTTATCAAGAGTCACCAATTTTGCCTAGCACATTGCATTTATCTCGTTCTATACACAGTTTATCTGATGGGGCTATAATCTTCTTTGGGGTTATTAGGGTGAGCATTTAGTTCTGATTCTCTAATGTAAGTTGCCAGTAGTCATATATTCCTACTGAATAATTGCTATCTGTTACATCCAAATTTCTATTACCTGGAAGCATACATTATACACTGGGTTTGAAGTTTTAATATACAAAAAAGAATAGGACATAGTTCATTAATAATTTTATTTAGATTTTGTATTGAAATGACAATATTTCTAAAAAATAGAATTAATTTCACTTTCTTCATTTTACTTTCATAATACGGATACTAGAAAAACTAAAAAGTCCCTATGTGGCTGTCATTGTATTTCTATTTTATCTTCTTCTTAAATTCATTTTAATATTGAGCTATAAAAGTGGCCTATATGAAGCACAATTTCAACCACTGAAGAAACATTCCAAATGATGGGCAGAGCAGCTTGATGGAGATATTCTAACCAAAATAAAATACAATAAAGACTTAAGCTTAGAGACTGTTATGTGAATGATATGATAGTTCTTCACAAGCATCAACTATGGATAACTACCAGTGTGTACATGGCAAGGAAAATTAGTGTTCTGAAATCAATATTGCATAACAAGAGCCAAGAAAGTGGACAGCCCTTTCACACAGCACCAACTTCCCTTACCATCTAACATCCATTCGAATATATGTCCCAAAAGCTATATAGTGCTTACAAACAAAAAAATATGGTTGCAATTAAAAAGAAATTCTGTTAAGACCAATGTTTTAAAGAGTTTGCAGTTATGTCTGTGTGTGTCAGTAGGGTCTTCTCACTTCCTACTTTGTAATCTCTTCTCTCCACAAAATAAAACATCTACTTCCCAAATCACAAGTTTAAATATAGTAGTGTCATAGGGTGTCAACATTCTTTATAGTACAAATACCACATTGCTTTGCTACAGCTGCTTTACTTTCAATGCTATTTGGGAAAAGATTTAGATATATACTTTTGATTCATGTTTACATTATTTAATAGAATGTATACATGTAAGTAGATATATATTTAGCCACTTCGTTATGTAAATCAAAATACCATGATGATATTTTTCTTTAATTTTTATTTTTCCTTAGTAGGAAGAAATATAACTGGCACTTCTTTGGACAGCAGTCATTTGGGGATAGTGATGTGGATTATTGCCAGATTGAACTAACTTTAGCAGGTCTAGACAAGGATTGAACAGATAATCAGAACTCATTATTAGCCTGTTGATTCAAGAAACAGCTAATTGGCCACAGACAAAAAATAACAATAAGAGGCTGGGAGCAGTAGCTCACGAATGTAAGCACAGCACTTTGGGAGGCCGAGGCGGGTGGATCATAAGGTCAAGAGTTCAAGACAAGCCTAGCCAACATGGTGAAACCCCATCTCTGCTAAAAATACAAAAATTAGGTGGGCGTGGTGGCACACACCTGTAATCTCAACTCCTCAGGGCTCAGGCAGGAAAATTGCTTGAACCTGGGAGGCGGAGGTTGCAGTGAGCCGAGATAGTGTCATTGCACTATGGCCTGGGCGACAGGGTGAGACTCGGTGTCTAAATAAATAAAATAATAAGAATAATTAGAAAGTGATTTTTTAGTAGCAGTAAGTAATACTCTGGTGGTTTTTATTCATATGGGGATATTTGAACATTTTAAATGAGATTATAATATAAAGTTCAGTCCTTTATTTTTCCTTGAAAAAGGTGGTACAGTGTTCTCTCAATAATTTATATGAAAACAATTTCTGGTTACTTTACTTAAGATCTGCAATGTAAAGGGAGGTCCCAAAAGGCAGAGATAAAACTAATTTGAAGAAATACTGTGCAAGAGTTTATAGGAATTCTAACAGGTCTCTGTAAATGTATTATAAAAGCTGAAATCCCATACAGCATTCATCATGCATCATGAGTAATGGTAGTTTTTGGGGGGTAGGGTGATGACAATAACTCCCAGAGAATATATATTTTGTTTTCTTTCTTTGAGAATTCAAATAAAAGTATGAAATAATTTTTAAAACATCATCAACATTTTCTCTCTTACACATGATATAATGACAGAAAAAGTTGGTAAAAACCTCAGTCTTTGGAAGTAAAAAGGCAAATGGCATCTGATATCACTGAGAATTTTTATTTTTCTTATTGAAACATACATGGGGTAACTTTTATGGAAACTGATTTATCAGTGTATTATATAGATGCATATTTTCTATTACAAATGAAAACTATAACTTTGATGTGTACTTAAACTTAGCTGAATATATTATAAAATATAGGTTAAAGTGATCTATATAGAACTTTCTGGTTTAGTTACAATGGTTTTACAGAGAGTATCTACAATATACACATAAGAGCATAACTAAGAAAGTATTATGCCATCCTTTCACAGATGACAAAACTGAGGCACAGGAAAACATCTGATTTGCCAAAGATCACACACGTTGAGCTTGATGGTAGTGGAAATCATATCCAGCTCTCCGATTCCAAAGCCCCTTCCCTTTTTACTATATTATGCTTATCTCCTATACAAGTACTACCTATGTTTAAATATATTTTCATGCAAGTAAAATAGGAATAATTGGAAAAATTCATCATTTTTATAAGTAATAACTTTCCAAGTAAAACTTTTCTAAGTTAAAGAGATTCTCTAGTTTAACTCAATCATTTGACATTTTACTTTTCTGTTGCACTGCCATCGTATTTCAGTTTAAGTTCCAGGGTACATTTGTAGGATGCGCAAGTTGTTTACATAGGTAAATATGTGCCATGGTGGTTTGCTGCACCTGTCAACCCATCACATAGGTATTAAGCCCAGCATGCATTAGCTATTTTTCCCAATGCTCTCCTCCACCACACCCTCCACTGACAGGCCCCAGTATGTATTGTCCCTCCTGGAACAGAAAGCCAAACACCACATGTTCTCACTTATAAGTGGGAGCTGAACAATTCCTTTTATGGCTGCATAGTATTCCATGTTGTATATGTACCCCATTTTCTTTATCCATTCTATCATTGATGGGCATTTGGGCTGCTTTAAGACAATCAATGCCCATGAAGACAAAGACTCCATGCCTATGCTATTGTGAATAGTGCTGAAATGAATGTATGAATGCATATTTCTTTATAATAGAATGATTTATATTTCTTTGGGTATATACCCAGTAACGGGATTGCTGGGTTAAATGGTTTTGCTGCTTCTATTTCTTTGAGGAATTGTCACACTGTCTTCCACAATGGTTGAACTAATTTACATTTGCACCAACAGTGTAAAAATGTTCCTATTTTCTGCAATCCTGCCAGAATTTATTGTTTCTTGACTATTTAATCAGCATTCTGACAGGCATGAAATGGTATCTGATTGTGGTTTTGATTTGCATTTCTCTAATGATCAGTATGTCGAGCTTTTTTCCATATGTTTGTTGGGTGCATGTAGATCTTCTTTTGAGAAGTGTCTATTCATGTCCTTTGCCTACTTTTCAATGTTTTTTTTTTTTTTTTTTTTTTCAAATTTGTTTTAAGTTCCTTGTAGATTCTGGATGTTAGACCTTTGTCAGATGGATAGGTAGCAAAATTTTTCTCCCATTGTGTAGGTTTCCAGTTCCTTCTCTCGTGCAGTAGCTCTTTAGTTTAATTATGTCCAATTTGTCAAGTTTTGCTTTTGTTGCGATTGCTTTTGGTGATTTCATCATAAAATCTTTTGCCTTTGCCTATGTCCTGAATGGTATTGCCTAGATTTTCTTCTAGGATTTTTATAGCTTTGGGGTTTACATTTAAGTCTTTAATTCATCTTTGGTTAATTTTTATATAAGGTGTAAGGAAGGGGTACAGTTTGAATTTTCTGCATATGGCTTGTCAGTTTTCCCAGCACCATTTATTAAATAGGGAATCTTGTCCCCATTGCTGGTTTTTGTTAGGTTTGTCAAAGATCAGACAATTGTAGATGTGTGGTTTTACTTCTGAGTTATTTATTCTATTCCATTGGTCTATGTGCCTGTTTTTGTACCAGTACCATGCTGTTTTGGTTACCGTAGCCTTGTAGTATAGTTTGAAGTTAAGTAATATGATGCCTCCAGATTTGTTCTTTTTGTTTGTGATTGTCCTGTCTATACAAGCTCTTTTTTGGTTCCATGGGAATTTTGAAATATTTTTTTCCAATTCTGTGAAAAAAGTCAATGGTAGTTTAATAAGAACAGCATTGAATCTATAAATTCTTTGGGGCAGTAATGCAATTTTCATGATATTGATTCTTCTTGTTCATAAGCCATGAACATGAAATGTTTTTCCATCAGTTTGTGTCTTCTCTGATTTCCTAAAGCAGTGCTTTGTAGTTCTCCCTGAAGAGGTCCTTCACATCCTTTGTTTGCTGTATTCCTAGGTGTTATATTCTCTTTCTGATATTTGAGAATGGGAGTTCATTCATGATTTGGCTCTCTGTTTGTCTATTGTTGGTGTATAGGAATGCTTGTGATTTCTACACATTCATTTTGTATCCAGAGAATTTTCTCAAGTTGCTTTTCAGCTTAAGAAACTTTTGGACTGAGTTGATGGAGTTTTCTAGATATAGAATCATGTACATGCAAACAAAGACAATTTGACTTCCTCTCTTTCTATTTGAATACCATTTATGTTTTTCTCTTTCCTGATTGCTCTGGCTAGAACTTCCAACATTATGTTGAAATAAGAGATGAAAGAGGGCACCCTAGTGCCAGTTTTTAAGGGGAATGCTTCTAGCTTTTGTGCATTTAGTATGTCAGTATTGCCATTGTTAAGGTATCAAACTGACCTTTAGAAAATTTGGAACATAAAACAAAATTTTATCAATATGCTCTACTAATTTGGAGATTCACATTTCTATCTGCCATACAAAGTGGAATTCAATAAAACTTTGTAGGGGAACATATTTTCAGCAAGATGCAACTTACATAAATAAAGTGTAAGCTGTTGTTAGAGGATATAGAGACATGCAGTTATTGTGAATTACATAACCATTTCCAAAAATTCTAATAAAATGATTCTACTTCCTCTACATGTTTTTCTCTGTGGGTGATTTATTTAGTTCTATAAATAAATCTATCAATGAATTTAAAATATACTTTTATTTTTTTGTATTTACTTGTTTGTCAAATATTTAATATATTTTTATTTGCTTTAAGAGGCACATACTATTTCGCTATTTCTCCATTTCTTATTCCATACATTTATTCTAATATTCGAATATTGACTTTTTAAGGTGTTCTATATAAACAGCTCAACCCATAGTACTCCTCCTCTAATTCTCCAATGGTCATTCCATCACCTACATAAGAAAATCCAAGTCTTTAATTTAGCTTTGTAGGTCTTTCATAATATGATTTATACTTGGTATTCTGACCTAATTTCTCACCATTACCTCTTTTGCCTTTTATATAGCACTGAGCTCTCAACCATGGTGTTTCTGGCCTTGGAACATTTGCTTAGGTTACTCATTTTTATTTATTCATTAAACACAGTTTTTTGACATCTACTGTAAGCATAAGCTGTGGTTTCTGTTAGTAATTTAAAAAGTAAAAACATTGCTTCTGCTCTAAAAAAGCACATTATTTAGTGTTTTTTTTTTTCAAGAATAAAGAAGATACTACAGTACAACACAGAAGCTTCTTAGAACCCAGGAAAATATATTACACTTCGTAAATATCCCAGCTCTGTTTTTCCTCCCTACTTCCTTCTGTTTCATCTTCAAGTGCTATCATATTTAATCATCTGCCATGCCATGAAGTCCACTAAGGGCTAATGGGAGCACAGGATATGTAGAAGATGAGATTGTTTTCATCACTTAGTACACAGTATATCTACAGGGACATAAATGAACCATCTAGAGATTGATTTAACATGGGGATGAGCAAACGTTTGTCTATTCAGGACCAGATTTTAAATATTTTTGGCTTTGCAGGGCATACAGTCCTTGTTGCAACTGTTCAGGCTTATCTTTGTAGGGCAAAACTAGCCATGGACGATAGGTACATAAATAATGGGAATGGCTGTGTTCCAATAAAACTTTACCAAAAATATAGGTGACTTTGGCCCAGAAATCAAATGCATTCTGTGTTAGTTTTCAACACAGGCTTTTGCGGGGGACATTCAAAAATATAGATTGACTTTGGCCTTGGGGCTACAGTTTATCTACTACTGACTTAATGGATAGAAAATAAAAGGTATAGTTAAAAAATTAGTCATGTAAATATGTAGAGAAATCAAATGCATTCTGTGTTAGGCTCAATCAGGACAGTGTATCTGGTTACAGTAACTACTAAACAGGCACTTCCAGAAAATAATCAAACCAGGCTTTCTATACAAAGTAGAATAACAAGACTAACCTCTTCGAAATAGTTTAAGGTCAACAGCATAGTTGAACTTAAAAAAACATGTCAAACATAGATAATTACCACAGAGTTCTCCAGAGAAGTAGTACCATAGGACACGGACACACACACACACACACACACGCACATAACCACATATATGCATATATGTTTCAATAGAAATACACACACAAAAAAAATAACCATATATATATATATATATATATGGAGTCTGACCAGTCTCAAGATCTGCAGATGGCAAACTGGAGACCCAGGGAAGCTGATGGTGTAGTTCTAGTCTGTGAAAAAAAAAAAAAAAATCAAGGTACCAGCTAAGTGTCTGGCAGGTAGGAGGAATTCCCTCTTACTCAGTGGAGGGTCAGCTTTTTGTTTTATTCAGGCTCACCTACATTAGGGAGGGAAATCTACTTTATTCAGTCTTCCAACTTAAATGTTAAACTCATTCAAAAATACCCTCACAGAAATGCCCCGAATAATGTTATATCACTATTTAGGCATCCTCTAGCTCAGTCAAGGTGACATAAAATTTATCATCTCATAAAGTATGTCTGTATTTCCTAGGACAGTTTGTATAACAGGAGCCAGGAAAGTCTAATTGCCTTTTATAAAGCACCACTTCACCGTAACACATGACTCTTTCCCAATCAACCTATCTAACAAAAACCAAAAAAACTGACACTAAAAGTTATTTAATACCACTTGAAAATTCATGAAATCAATTGTAGTAATTAGTTCTAGTTTCATATTTCCTTTTCCCCAATAGGGTATGCACACACACACACACACACACACACACAGTATAATTGCAAAATCACAAATCTATATAATAACAATGCTTTAGTCTGTTTTGTACTACTGTAAAAGAATATCTGAAACTGAGTACTTTAAAATGAACAGAAATTTACTGGCTCCCAGTTTTGGAGGCTGGGAAGTCCAAGGTTGAGTGTCAAACATCTGGTACGGGTCTTCTTGCAGCATGGTTCCATGATGGAAGGGCAAAGTGAGGACAAGAGAAAGCAAAAGATTGAAATCTCAGCCTCAAACTTTTTTATAAACAGCATTAATCTATTCATGAAAATGGAGCTCTCATGACCTAAAAACTACCCAGTAGGTCCCACCTCCCACCACTGTTGCACTGGGAGTTAAGTTTTCAACACAGGCTTTTGCGGGGGACATTCAAACCATTGCAGCCATATATCAACTGTTTTCTATATTGCGAAGAGCACATTGCCTTGTTGTATCTGGCTTTGCATAAAGCGAGGTGTAGAGATATTATATATGCCATTTTAATCTGCTTATTTTAGTATTAGAAGAATTTGTTAATAAAATAAATTAGGTATGAGCATAACTACTTTTTTATTTAGAAAGAGGGTGTGGCTCTGTTGCTGAGACTAGGCTGAAGTGAAGCAGTGTAATCACAGCTCACTGCAGCCTCATACTCCTGGGCTCAAGCGATTTTCCAGCCCGAGCCTTCCAGGTAGCTAGGATTATATACATGCATCACCACACCGGCTAATTTTTAAAATTTTTGTAGAGACGGGGTCTTGCTATATTGTCCAGGTTGGTCTCAAACTACTGGCCTGAAGGAATATTCCAGTCTAAACCTCCCAAAGTGCTGTGATTACAGGCATTAGCCACCACACATAGCCAGCATAACTATGACCTTATTTAAACTTATTGTGACATAGTATTATCATGGGCCCCTTTTTTTTTTTTATTGTTTTTACCATAGAAAAAGAAGAAAAGTCATTTTATTCATACCATCTACTCAAATGATGAGTGTCAACATTCCACTCATCTGGCAGTAAAAAATCATTAGAAGGAATATCAGATACTGCTTTCTTTCACACTGCTGCATTTCTGCCTCCCACCTCAACTACCATCACCTAGTTTCACTAAAGAAGCAAACACATTACATATTAGCATAAATAAAATGTATGGAGCCATTACTTAAATGTGGCATCCTCTTAGATCGACACATGTCTTTGAAATTGAATTTCTGATGCTATAACTCTTGAAATCCATTTAATTCTTGTTGGCCTGAAAATTCCTTTTCATCTTAGATTTGTTGGCTCATGTTTATAAAAGCGACTGGCATCTACCTCCAACCATTATTTTTCTGACAAACAAGATATAGTTTGGGATTTGACAAAACAGCTCTCTTTTATAGGGCATTTGACAAAAAGGAAAAAAAAAACTTTATAGATTGAAGCATATCTAAAGTCATCAAATTCTGATCCAGTTATAAATACGTCAAATAGCATTCTTCTAAGTAAATAGTGAATATTATTTCTTCCTTTTTTCTTACTTTTCTTTCAAAACCTCTGAAGCTGTCCTTAAAGGAATGTAAAATTTAAAGGAAAAAAATATGGTTTGCAATTGAGATATTCTGTTAACATTCAGACGGCATTGGTTGTATTCAATGCTATTTTTTTCTTTTGGAAATGGCAGTAAATTTATGTGTTTGTGACATTTCAGAAATCCCATCTTGGACTATGACTTACATTCTGTATTGCATTATAAATACTGACTTGCTTTCAAACCCCATGTGTGTCTCTCATGTAGAAACCAACTAGACAGTGAAATTATTATTCAACTTACTTTGCAACATTTATTACCTTTGCTGGATATATATATATATTATATATATATGTTAGTTATAGTCACAACAATGGCATCTGGGTTTTGCGGTATGTATATTTTTTTTAATTACCTAAATTTTATTCATTTTATATTTTTAAAAATATTTTTCTGCACTTAATGTCTGTTATAGAAAAATACGTATGTAATTGGAAATTAAGATGCCATATTTCAGATAAGGATCTGATTCTGTCTGAAGGGTAATCTTTTACATTGCTACTCTGGATTTATGTATGCTATGAATTTTGGTAGGAAAAGGATTTTTTCTCTAAATTTATTATTAATAATGTCTTAATGTTTCTATTTTATCCTGTTGGGTTTCTAACCTTTCTTGTGTAGTTTTTGGTCATTTCTTCTACCTTTTCTGTTCTTTTTGTCAATGTTCCATTTATAGGCATGCAAGTGAAAATTCATATCACGTCAGTAATAACACCAATTTTGTCCTTTCCAATAAATAATGTTGTGTCCCGTGAAGGTATCCAAGTTGATTATTTAGTGTGAAATGAAGGCACAAACATAGTTTTTGCTCATTTTGTTCTACCTTGTCTTTTTGTTAATGTTCTATTTATAGACATGCAAGTGAAAATTCATGTCATGTCAGTAATAACATTGATTTTGTCCTTTCCAATAAATAATGTTGTACCCTGTTAAAGTATCCAAGTTGATTTAGTGTGAAATGAAGACACAAACATAAAATTTCAGTTGTGTAAAGGCAGTAGTTAAACAGAGTTATTTCTGTCAACGATGGCGAGACACTGGAGATGTAACAGGTGGGTCAGAGCTCTGTTTGGATATTCGTTTTGAATCACTTTGCTGAGAACATAAATGTGCAATAATCATCTTACCTTTATAGTATATAATGCACTAGTAATGAAAATATCTAGTTTTTCTTTTTGTCTCCAAACAAAAAGGGCTACTATAATCAATTATCACAAACTCGGTGGCTTAAAATAACAGGCATATATACTCCCACAATTCAGGAGAACAGAAGCCTGAAATCAAAGTGTTAACAGGGTTGATTCTTCCTGGGGACTCTGAAGAATGATCTGTTTCATGCTTCTCTCCCAGCTTCTAGTAACTGCTGGCAATTTTTGGTGTTGCCGCGATCGCAGCTACATGACTTCTGCTTCTGTCTTCACATGGTCTTCTCTGTGTCTCTGTATGTTACCTGCTACCTGCTCTGTAGGGAACACCTGTTTTTGGATTTAGGGCTCAAACTAAATCAAGGATGATCCCATCTTGAGATTCTTGTCTTAATCACATCTGCAAAGACTTTTCTTTGTTTTTATTTTTGTTTTTTTGTACCCAGAGAAAGTCACACTCTCAACTTCCAGGTAAAAATGTCTTTTGGGCATTATTCAAACTATTAAAATCCACCTTCTGCTCTCCAAAAATTTACATTTGTTTTAAGTGTAAACTACATTTACCACCTCTCAACATCATTGATAACCCAACCAATTATAACATGAACTCTAAGTCTAAAATCTCATCTAAATATCAATTTAAAAAACCTCAAATCTCATCTAAGTTATATATGAGTGAGACTCTTACGTATGATCCTTTTGGGAGTAGAATTCTTCATCTGTGAACTTGTAGAACTGTACAACAAATCATCTCCTTCAAAAATACAATAGTAGCCCAGGTGTAGAACAGACATTTTTATTCCATAATAGAAGGAACACAGTTGTCACTGGTCAGAAGAAAGTTCAAAACCCAGCAAGAAAAAAAAATTACTGGATTTCAAATCCTGAGATCATCCTCTGTAGCTTGATGTTCTATCCTCTGGGCTGCATGTGGTCCTGCAAACATCTGTGTCACCCTCAGAGTTATTCTTCCTTTTTCTTCTAGGGTAATACATATGCAGCTGAGTAGCTCTATGATCCCATTTTCTGTCTGTAGAATTTTAGAAGTTCAAAAGTCTTTTGTCATTATTTCCTGTTTCTGTCTCTTCAGGCCAAGATGGCAGTGTTTCTGCTGATACAGTATTCTTAAAAACCATGTTGATCTCCTGTGTATGTCTTGTGGTATAAGACATCAGACAATAGTTCTCTACCATCTTTCATGGGTAAACTCATTTCTATTTCTGGCTTCTGCTGAGATATTTGACTAGAGGCGTGAGTCCCACCCTTGGAGTCTTTAGCTAAAGATTGTTAAGCCACACACTTGAACTCTCCAGAGCACACATTCTGAACAGTGAATCTCCCATATATTTTGATGCCAATTCTCTGGTATCAATTGGGTGTTCTACAATTCAATTCAATTCTGACACCAATTATCTGGAATGAGTGCAGACCCCACAAGTTAAGGGATAACTGTTTCAATTCCAATGTTAACTACTCAGAAATAGCATCATATCCTATAAGTTAAAGGACAGCGTCCTTAACAGGACTGCTCTTAATTCAGATGCCAGTCATAAGAAAGCATCCCAAGGCTACCTGATTTCTCTCTGACTTAGCTACAAATCTGGGAGTTTCTATAAGCCCCATTTAGTTTATTGGGCTTATAGCTGCATATCCTCAATCTCTGTGTCTGTCTTTACATGGCTTCATCCTCGGTGTCTCTCCAATTCTATAAGGATGTCTATTAATGTATTTAGGACCCACTCTAAATCCAGGAAGATGTCATCTTGAGATACTTTACATTAAATAAATTACATCCACAAATACCCTTTACCAAATACTACTACATTCTCAGACTCCAGTGGATATATCTTTTGGAGGAAAACAATTCAATGTACTATAAAACCCCATCTTCCTCTCTTCTCTGTCTTATTCTCTCTCATTCCCGCTCTTGCTTTCTTTTTCACAAAATTTTTTGATATACTAAAATGATACCTTTCCTGAAACCAGTGGTTATTTATGTCAAATTTCACTTATAACTAGAAAACCTGGCTAAATTTTTCAAGGTTTGTTTACCACCTCTCTTATAGGTCAAACATTGGTATTTGAATTTTGCCCTTCAGTCACCTCCATAAGAAATTAAAACTTTCACTGTTCTGGTTGTTGCATTTATTAATATCTACTTTGCACTGATCACCATTTTATAATTACTTCATTGCACTATACCTTAAATTAACCTTGTTCAAAAATACTTGAACCTATCTGTGTGTTTATATAAAAATAGTTTCTATTATATAATGCTATTATTACATATCAATGGCAATCAAATCCACTAATTATTTATAGAATTCCTAATACATGCAAGGCCAAGTGCATATTGCTTGTCAAACTGTTATCCAGGGGTCTGCTGATTTAAAAAAAGAATCACTGAGGCAGCTTGTTGAACAAGAAATTTACAGGCACACCAACAGATCTCTCCAGTAATCAATGATGAAATATGGGGGTTTTCCTCTTTGTGTGTACATGCATCATCACACTTAAAAACAAATAATACAATGTGGTGTGTCATGTTTTACTTAGAAGAGTATTGGTAACAGGGACTGTATTATATTCATCTTTATAGCAAAAAGTTGCACCTATGCCATTCATCTTTGATAACCACATGACATATGAATCCATAGATTCAGGACTGCTGCTTGTATAGGAATACACATCAAGGATTGTGAAATCACAAGAATAATGGTCAAGGTATTGTATAATCACATCACTTGAGTTTGAAGCCCAGTCCCATTCTTACTTTGTATTAAATTGGACAAATGTGTCCTCCTAGGTAAAGAGAAATTACAAAGTATCTCCCTCTGAAGTTTGTTGAGAAACAAAAACACATAGGTAATCCATATAAAGCAGAAGTCCTTATTAAATTTTGAATGAGTTGCTAAATACCATATAGTTATTAATAAAGAAGTACACAACATGGTTATACCACAAACTTATTATTTCTAAATTTTTCTATATCATGAATGTGAGGAAGGTGATATCTCCCAGCAATATCTATAATAACAGAATAGCTATGGTTAGCATTTTTCTTTTCACATACTGCATACTAGAAACTACTGGGTTTTAGAACCATTATTTCTTATCTTAACAGAATTTCCATGTAGTTGAGAATTATGATTGTTGAAGGTCACAGATAGTCAAGTAGAAGCAGTATTTGAAGTTCAACTGTATTCCTCCAAAGAGCATGTCTCTTTCTTGAACACCTGAGATTCTTTAGTATTTATAGAAGATGTTATAAGTCCCTTTGTGCTCAACCTGGCAACATACTGGTTGACTTGCATATGAGTCACTTTCTATAGTATGAGGAGAAGTAAATTTACAAGAGTATTCCAGCAAGAAAGTTCGTGGTTCTAACAGGCATAATGGGAAAAATACCATAGCAGAAATAAGAACAACAGGTTTCTGGGGTTTCAAAAAAAATGTTTTCACCCATGATTGGGGTGTCCATCTTTGCTTAAGGAAAATGAGACACCTGAAGTCTATTTGTAAAAATGCCTAGATTTCTTTTTAATGGTGAACACATTCTATGTCCTTTTAAGTAACCCCATTGGTTGAGTTTGATGGGTTCTTATGTTCACTTTATTAAAGAAGAAACAGAGGCGTTGGATAGTTATGCCTTTTTTCCTAAGCTACTGATATATTGTGAGTGCCTGTGTCCTCCCCAAAGTTTATATGTTCAAATTCCAAGCCAAGGCAATAGTATTAGGCAGTAAGGCCTTTGGGAGTTAATTAGGCCATAAGAGGGCAACCCTTATGGACAAGATTAGTGTCCTTAAAAAAGAGACCCTGATAGCCGGGCATGGTGGTATATGCCTTTAATCCCAGCTAACTCGGGAGGCTGAGACAGGAGAATTGCTTGAACTGGGAGGCAGACGTTGCAGTGAGCAGAGATTGCGCCATTGCACTCTAGCCTGGGCAACAAGAATGAAACTCCGTCTCAACAACAACAAAAAGAAACCCAGAGAACTGCCTTATTCTTTCCACCATGGGAGAATACAAACCGAAGCTAGAATCTATGAACCAAAAACTGGGCCTGCACCAGACACACCATCTGCTGGTGCCTTGATCTTGAACTTTTACCCTCCAGAACTGTGAGAAATAATAGCTTGTTGTTTATAAACCACACAGTTTATCCTATTTTTGTTGTAGCAGTTTGAGCTAAGACAGCGACATAGCTAATGTGTGGTACAACAACACACCTGGAACTTTGCTATTCTGAATTTTCAATTAGCAATCTTTCTTCTGTCATGTGTAACATATTCTTCCTTTAGGCTATATTCAATTTTGTTGGGCTTTTGCCAGGATTCATTGCATACAGTTCAACCCATAGGTGCTTGTCTTTAAAGTCTGTGATAGAATTTATAATGTTATTGTAAGGAAGTTCAAACAGGGTTAATTTTTGTTGCTTTTCAAAATAATAAATGCACTTATCACCCTGAAATATATTCGTTAATTTGTTCAGAAAATATTTATTGAGTATCCCCTTTATCTCAGACAATACTGTATGAAAACAGATACACAGATATCTATCTTCAGGAAGCTTAAAGCATAGTGGTGAAGACATATTAATCAAATAATCACATAATCAAGTAAAAAATCCATAATTGTAAATCATGATAAAGGTTAAATCAATAAACTTTTAGGGCAAATAGGAAGAACTGGACTTTTTGGTAGAGTGTGGAAAGGTTTCTTCCAGGAGGAAAAGGAAAGTGAGGCACCTCCAAGCAGAGGCCACAACATGAGAACCAGAGACCTTCTGGAAGCTTGGGTCAGTACTGGAGACTGCAAACAGGTTGGAGTGCTGCCTACAAGAGGCAGCTGATGCAAAAAGAGACAAGAGAAACAAGTGCTTGTTCAGGCTTTCTACTCTGTATCATTCTACTCATGTCGGAAAGCTTTGTGCTTATCTGTAGAGAAAAGAGAAGGCACTGGAGGGTGTAAAGCGGGACTGAGAGGAAGATATTCGAGTAAAGGGAAGATTGCTATGCCTGTGCTGGAGAAGCCAGATTAGAAGAAGCAAGTGTTGACCTGGAAAGTCAGGTCAGGAAGAAAGTAATTATAGCTTGAACAAGTGGGGGAAAACAAGTGAGACTTATTCAGGTGGTAAATCTACAGTCAACAGTGACAGATTATATATATAGGGCCTGAAGAAAAGCAAGGGGTTAAGGGTGGTGCCACTGCTTCTGGCCTTAGGATTAGTGGTAACATTTGTTAGTATCATGAGAATAAGAGCAGATTTCAGATGAAGATTCAGAATTTAGTTATGTTGAATAAGAGTTTTAATTTTAAAAAGTTAAGGTGTCTAGTTGCACATTAGACATTTAGGTCTAACTCAGAGTTTCAGTTTATTTTCCTTTTGTTTCATCTGAGAAGCAACAGACTAATCATGGCTCTTTTAACGTTGGATGGAATTTTTTCTTACAGTATTATCGAAAAGAGAACTATGCAAACTTCTTGTCAGAGATGATGTTATTACTCAGTATTTAAGTTTTCTTAATCCACAATGCCTTGAACGCTTATAATTGCAAATAACCAAAATCCAACTCTAACGTAAAAAGAAAATATGTTACCTATGGAAATGAATAAGTGCAGAGGTAGGGTGGGCTTCAGGTGCCTTTTGGTCAGTGCTCCAGCTCCGTTTTCCTGAGGTTTCCTCAACTCCTTTCTGTTTTGTCTTGAGACTCAGGTCGGTATTCTTTATGGAAGAAAAGGCCTATAGCAGTACCAAAGTTAACTATCTGAACACCATGTCATCCAAAGCATCTATTATAAAACTTCTAAGAAGAGTCCGAGAATAACTGTCTTAGCCTTAGAACACATGTGCCACTCCAGAAGCTAAGAATAGTATCAACTTGCTCAAAGCCATACAGATTCTACTATACACAGCGGGTTATTTGAAAAAGGAAAAAGAATATTAGAGAAGCAAGCAGCAGCTCCTCCTAACAACATTTTTGGGCAGATAAACATCCATGCACAAATTTCTGTAATGTATGCCTTTTCCAATATGCTTTTATCAACCTGGGATTTGCTCATTTTCTCTCCAAAAAAAAAAAAAAAAACAGTTTTTGAAAGAAATATCTCATCCAGTTATAACATCTATCTATGATCTTTAGGCTCACTGGATGACCTGTCTTCTTCATTAGGCTCCTAGCTTCTCACAGTTCAGTATTTATGGGTAAATAAAACTTCATCTATTCCAATATATAAATTCTCATGAAAATTTACCTCTTGGAGAAGGAGTGGTTAGAAACAAGAAACAGTGGTAAGTTGACTGTAACATATACACACACACAGGATATTCTACAGACAATAGTAAGAAAGCCTCTCTGTATTGTTGGAATGAGTTCCTTAGCCCACTGACTGAGCCCTTGTTCTGCTCTGCAGGAAGAAATTTCCTGTACATTTTAATCTTCTCCATGGTCACAGGTACTGCACTTCAGGGAGGCTTTTCCTTCAAGAAATCTTAAACAGCAGTCCATCTCCATGTGATGATTATTATTCAGAGGCCTGGACATCGTCCCATAGCTTGAAAAATTGTAAGCCATTGGAAGTCAATCTTGAGGTTATTGGCGATACACTGCCCTTAAATATTCAGTAGGGTTCAGGTCTACTTTGGTTGCCCTACAAAGGCAGGAAGCACCCCAACTCACACGTTAGTTTGAATGTTGAGACTGATGTTGCCACACATACACACACCAACAAGGTACAAAAAGAATATTTATACACTGGAGCTTTTGTGGGAAGGGTGGGGTAGACCTCCCAAGCTACTCCTAACATGACTATAAAAAGGCCGAGAGGCCAGGTGCGGTGGCTCACGCCTGTAATCCCAGCACTTTGGGAGGCCGAGGTGGGTGGATCACAAGGTCAGGAGTTAGAGACCAGCCTGAACGACATGGTGAAACTCCATCTCTACTAAAAACACAAAAATTTGCTGGGTGTGGTGGTGCATGCCTGTAAGCCCAGCTACTCAGGAGACTGAGGCAGGAGACTCGCTTGAACCTGCGAGGCAGAGGTTGCAGTGAGCTGAGATTGTGCCATTGCACTCCAGCCTGGGCAACAAGAGTGAAACTCTGTCTCAAAAAAAAAAGAAAAAGAAAAGAAAGAAAGAAATGAAAAAGGGCTGAGAAAGAGGCTGGCTGAGGTCATTTATTGTGGTTAGGGGTTGCAGCTCTGGCGAGGGTCCTCACAGGTGAGCCTCGGCTTGCATGGTTTAAATCTCTGCTGGCTTCGAAAGAGGCGGCAGCCAGGCTTTCTTACCAGCTTGTCCGGAAGTGAGCCACAAGGAGGAGAGGTAAGGATAAGGCTTAAAAGATGTCAGCTATCAAATATTTTTTCTCAAAAAAGTAGTCAGACTTTTTATCTACGTGGTTTATATTCACTGCTAATGTTTTTCCTGTACTAAAGGTCATAGACTCTTATCTGGCCAATATTTGCAGCTGCTAATGAGCTTGAAGTTTTCTGTCCACTCTGAACAGTGTTTCTGTCTTTCCAATTTTCCACTTACATGTGTTTGGGGGCACACTAAACAAAGTGGGCCTAGGGAAACAAGGTAAAGGTAAATTGCCCTTTCAACCCAGGCTGCTTCCCAGCTTTTTCTCATACCGAAGTGATTATTTCCTGCAACAAACAGATTACTCCGCTGGAGTTGCGCGAGGAGGCTTTGGGGATCAGGCTTTTGCTGTGTCGCCGTCTGAAACCTATCATAATTTTAACTTTACTATTTCCACTAGAAAAGATTTGAGGTAGAAAATCTAGTTCTTAAATCTTAAATGTTTCAAAATGTTGAGTGTCATCAACAAGGACTGCAGGCCACAGGCAGAAAGGCCTCTCAGTAAAAGCTGCCGATCCTCCTCTGCTTCCCCAAAGAACAATTTCAAAGCAGCTTATCTCTGGATGAATGAACTTACTGAAGGTACCAAAAATAGCAATCAAGTGATACTATCCTGATTTTTGAGCCATGTCCCCTAATGCTGTGTCCTTACTAAGCACAACATCTATGTCCAAACTTATTTTTTCTTAATTGATACATAATATTTTACCTATTTGTGGGGTTCATGTGACAGTTTGTTACATGCATAGAATGTAATGATCAAGTTACAGTATTTAGGATGTTCATCACCTTAAATATTTATCATCTCTATGTGTTGGAAGCATTTCAAGTCCTCTCTTCTAAATGTTTTGAAATATACTTTGTTCACTATAGTCATCCTACTCTGCTATGAAACATTAGAATGTATTCCTTCTAATTGTGTGTTTGTAACCATTAACCAACCTCTCTTTTATCTTCCCCACACCTCACACACATCTTTTTCTGTCTCTGGTATCTATTTTTAATTCCCTGTCTTCAGGAATAAGACATTTTTAGCTCCTCTATGTGAGTCAGAATATATGATAGTTGTCTTTTTGTGCCTGGCTGATTTCACTTAACATGATGACCATCAATTCCATTCATCTTGCTGCAAATGAGAGGATTGCATTCTTTTTAATTGCTGAATAGTATTTTGTTGTGTCAGTATACCACATTTTCTTTATCAATTAATCTGTTGATGGATACTTAGGTCAATTCAATATCTTGCTATTATTAATAGTGTTGCAATAAACATAAGGCTGCAGGTATCCCTTTGATATACTGATTTCCTTTCCTGTGAATAAATACCCAAGTAGCAGGATTGGTTCTATTTTTAGTTATTTGCGAAACCTGCATACCGTTTCCCACAGTGGCTGAACTAATTGACGTGCCTACCAACAATGTATAAAAGTTCCTTTTCCTTTTTGTCATCAGTATCTGTTACTTTTTTGTTTTTTTAATAATAACCATTATAGTTGGGGTAAGATGATATCTCATTATGGTGTTCATGTGCATTTCCTTGATGCTGAGTGATGCTGAACATTGCTTTATATATCCGTTGGCCATTTGTAAGTCTTATTTTGAGAAATGTCTGTTTACGTCCTTTGCCTGCATTTTTTATTTTTTACTGTTGAAATGAGTTCCTTGTATATTCTGCATATTAGTCCCTTGTCTGATGATGGTTTGCAAATATTTTTCCTCCATTCATTCTACAGGTTTTCTCTTAGCGCTATTGATTATTTTCTTTGCTATGCAAGAGCCTTTAAGTTTCATATAGTCCCATTTGTCTGTTTTTGTTTTTATTTCCCATTTTTTAAGTCTTAACCATAAAATTTTTGCCTAGACCAATGTCCTGAAATGATTCTCCTATTCATCTTCTAATAACTTTGTAGTTTGGGGTCTTACGTTAAGTCTTTAATCAAACTTGAGTTGATTTTTGTATGTGAAAGGAGATAAGGGTTGAGTTTCACTCTTCTGCATATGGAAATCCAGTTTACTCAGCATTATTTATTGAAAAGGGTATCCTTTCTCCAGTGTATATTCTAGGTGCCCATATTCTGTTCCTTTAGCTTATATGTCTGTTTTTATAACAATCCCATGCTATTTTTGTTACTATAGCCTTGTAATATACTTTGAAGTCAGATAGTATAATTGTTCTAGCTTTGTTTTTCTCAGTATTGCTTTGGGTATTTGGGCTCCATTTTGGTTTCATATGAGCTTTCAGACTTTTTTTTTTCTATTTCAGTGAAAGAAGATATAAATAGTTTGACAGGAATTCCATTGAATCTATAGACTACTTAGAAAGTATAGTCATTTTCAATAATATTAGCTATGCTGATTCATGAGCCAGATGCTTTTCTATTTGTTTGTATTCTCTTGAATTTCTTTCATTAGTTTATTTTTTTTTTCTTGTGAAAGTATTTCAGCCTCCTGGTTAAATTTATTTCTGAGTATTTTATTTGTAACTATTATAAGTGGAATTGCCTTCTTGATTTCTTTCTCAGCTAGGTTTTGATTCATGTGTAGAAACACTAATGACACTTTTAGTGTTGATGTTAATTTTGTATCCTGCAGCTGTACTGCATTTATCAGATCTAAGTTTTGTGGTGTAGGCTTTAGGTTTTCCTTGATGTAAGATCATATCCTCTGCAAAGAGAGACAATTTGACTACCTTTTACCTATTTGCCTGATTTTTCTTTCTCTTGCCTGATCACTCTGGCTATAATCTCCTCCTAAGACCAGCTTGGTGGTGGAGACCCCAACTCAGTGGCACTGAAGGAATGAAGAAACAGACGCAAAGATAAAACAGCAAAGTGGGATCAGGGAGCTTAACAGTCTCCCCAGCTGAGTGCCTTGAGCAGACTCGGATCCACGTAGTTATTCTCTCTGAACAGGTGATTATTATTAACAAGCAGGTGCTCTTTGTTTTCTCATAGAGCAAAGACAAAGTAGGCAGGCAGCTGGTGCATGCTTACCACTGATCAAAAAGCATTCTCCACGAGGGAGCAATGGGGGCAGTGTCACATATCCCGTGTTTAAGTAACTAGTTTAACTGGTGTATGATATACGGTTTACTATTTTAGAACTCTCTGAGCAGTTTTCCGCTTGGGAGATCGGCTCAGTTTTCCTTGCCGTCAATCTTAGCAAACAATATAATCCATCACATATGTTAGGACTTGTCCCAGCAATCTCCAGTACTATCTTAGTGGAAAAAGTGTGCATTATTGTCTAGTTTCATTTCTTAAAGAAAAGTCTTTTAGCTTTTCCAAATTCATTATTTGTTTTTGTCATATATGGCTTTTATTATGTTGAGGTATGTTTCTTCTATACCTAGTTTATTCAAAGTTTTTTTTTTTTTTTGTATCAAGAGGGGATGTTGTATTTTTTCAAATGCTTACTCTGCATGTATAAAAATGATCATATGTTTTTTTGTCCTTCATTCTGTTGATGTAATGTTCACATTTATTGATTTGTGTATAGTGAATAATCCTTGCATCCCTGGAATAAATCCTACCTGATTATGATGTATTATCTTTTTTACATGCTGTTGGGCTCAGTTTTCCAGTATTTTGTTGAAGATATTTGTGTCTGTGTTCATCAGAGATATTGACCTGATTTTTTTTTATGTGTATTTGTCTGGTGTTGATATCAGGATAATGGGAACTTACAGAATGGGTTAGAGAGAATTCTCTCCTCTTCAATTTTTTGGAAGAGTTTGAGGAGAATTGGTGTTAGTTCTTAATATTTTTGATAGCATTCAGCAGTGAAGCCACCCTATTTCTTCTTGAGTCAGTCTTGGTCAGTTGCATATGTCCAAAAATGTATGCAATTTTTCTAGATTTTCCAGTTTGTTGCTATATAGTAATTCATGATAGTGTCTGATGATCTTCTGTATTTATGTGATATCACTTTCATGTTGTTTGCTTTCTATATATTTATATAGCTTTAAAAGCTCCTCTTGGTATTAATTTCTTGTTTTATTTCATGTCATCTCAGAAGATATTTTAAATAATTTTAACATTTAAAAATTCATTGAGACTTGGTTTTTGGCCTAATGTATGGCATATCCCACAGAACGTTCCATGTGCTGATCAGAAGAATCCAGGGGTTGGGAACAAGGTTTTGTAGGTAAATTTCTGTTAGGTCCATTTGGTTGAAAGTTCATTTTAAATGTTTTCTGGTTGAATTTCTGTGTAGATGATCTGCTTAATGTCAAGAATAAGGTGTTGAACTCCCCCACTATTATTGTATTGGAGTCTCTCTCTCCCTTTAGATCTAGTAATATTTGGTTTATATATCTCGGTGTTCCAGCTTTGAGTGAGTGTGTGTGTGTGTGTGTGTATTTAGAATTGTTATATTCTCTTGGTGGATTCTCCCTTTATCATTATGTAATGACCTTATTTCTCTCTTTTTACTGTTTTTGACTTTAAGTGCATTTATCTGATGTAAGTATAGCTACTCCTGCTTGATTTAGGTTTCTTTGGAATAGCTTTTTCTATTCCTTTACTTTCACTTTGTATATATGTTTACAGATATAGCAAGTTTCTTATAGGCAGCATACAGTTATATCATTAAAAACAAAAAAAAACTACATTCAGCCAATATACATCTTTAAAGTGGAAAATTTAATCTCTTTACATGCCAGGTCATTATTGATATGTAAGGTTCTATCCCTGTCATATTGCTAATTGTTTTCTGGTAGTATTGTATATCCTTTCTCTCTTCTTTATTTCTCTGTTCTTTAGCATTGTGGTTTGATGGTTTTCTGAAATGGAAACCTTTGAGTTTTCCTCATTTATGTGTTTGCTAAAGAGTTTTATACTTTCATATGTTTCCACGATAGTATATATCACCTTTTCATTTCCAGGTTTGGGACTCTCTAAAGCATTTCTTGTAGGACCAATTTAGTGGTAAAATTTTTTCTCAGTTTTGGCTTATCTAGGAAGTAATGATTCCTCATTCATTTATAAAGGATAACTTTGATAGGTATATTATTCTTGATTGAGTGATTTTTCTTTCAGCACTTTGAATATATCATCCCTTTCTCCTATGGCCTGTTTGTTTTTCCTGAGACATCCACTGTTATTTCTTCTTCTGCTTAATCTAGTCTGTTACTGAAACTCTGGAATGCATTTTTAAATTTCATGTATTATTGAGTTCTGGGATTTTCTTTTTTTTTTTTAATGGTATGTATATCTTTGGTAAATTTCTCATTCATATCCTGAATTGTTTTTTTTTTCCGCTTTCTTTATTGTTTATGTGTTCAATTGATTTCACTGAGATTTTTTACTTGTATTCAATTTCTGACATTTCATCATTTTTTTCCTGAAATTTTTTGTTAGCAAATTATTATGATCCTTTTGATGTGTCCAATTTTACTGCTTTTTCACATTTGTGGAATCTTTACACTGATAGCTGCACATCTGGTAAAAAGTCACATTTCATTCTTTGGATTATCTTTTATAGGAGAAGACTTTTACTGAATATGTATCTATGTTGATTGAGTATGGTACTTCTAATTCTTGGTACATGCAGTGATGCAGTCTTTGAATTATTTATTCAGTTGTGAATAGCATCAGTCGTATTTGTGAACTCTTTAGTGGCTTGAGTATAATTGCTAGTGGAGGTCGTGGTGAGCCTTTGCTAGGAATAAAGATGCCAGGTAGGCCAGTCCTTGAACCCCAGTAGTGGCAGCTGCTGGCCAAATATTTGTTTCTTTGGGCACCTAGGTGGTTTATGTAGGTCACGGGCCAGATGGGTGGGTGGGTCCATAGGCCATTGAATAGCATGTGTGGCATGAACAATGGCAGTAGCACCAGTGTAGCAATTCTCAGGCTCATGGGTGGCACTTGTTAATGGGGCTGTGATGGACTAGGCATTCCAGTTTCCTGGAACCCAGTTGGTGCATGCAGGTAAGTGCTAGCAGTGGTGCTGGTGGAAGGCTGTGTGGGCCTATCTTCAGGTCCCCAGGAGGAGTGCACAGGTCCTAGCAGAGGTAGACCAGCCAGGGTGTTCCCCAGCTCCTTAAGTGGCATGCTCAGGCACTGGTTGAGGGTGATGCCAGGCCAAGCAGGCCTGAACTCATGCCTTCTGGTGGTGCACATGGGTGCAGGCTACGGTAGGTAGGGTAGGACAGTTTGCAGTGTGACAGAGAAAGCCTGTACTTATAGTGTGTGAAATTGTGCAGCATTCCTGCTGCTGGGAGGCAATGGGTTTCTGTCAGTGAGAGCAGACTCGGGCAGGCAGACAAGCAGCCTTCAGATTCTGGGGAGGGAGTGTATACTTTGGCTCCCCAGTGGCAGCAGCAGCTGTGGTGGTAATCAGGGATATCCTATACTTAGGATATACTTAGGGCATATATTAGAGCACAGAAACCATGCTGCTTGTTGTCAGTAGCCGCATATAGGTAGCTGTCAGGCTCTGAGAGTTGCTCACTTTGGCCCCTGGCAGCAGCCACAACCATGGTGATATGCAGGAGGAGCTTGGCCTTGGAGCTCAAGCTAGAGCACAGAGACTGCTGCTGGTAGGGATACAGTTGCTGTCAGCAGCCCCAGGAAAGTAGCTCTTAACCCTTGGGGAGTTTCCACAGCTTAGGTTTCCTTTGTCCTGGGGGCAGCCTCCCTGGTGTGCTGTGCTACCCTTTCCCTGGGGCAAAGAACTCTGTGGGGCCTACAGTGCTGGGGACCCTGCCACACTGTTGGGTCTACCTGGTGGACATGACATGGGGGAATTTTCAAGTGGACATGGGGGAATTTTCAAGTGGATATGGGGGAATTTCAAGTGGACATGGGGGAATTTCAGTGGGGGCTCCCAAAATGTGGAGATGCAGGAGCTGCTGATCACCAGGGCAGGATGAAGTCTGGTGGAGACTGGACTCTCAAAATGGCATTGTGCTGCCGTTTCTTAAGTCTCCAGCAGTGTATGTGACCTAATATGAACTCCCTCGCTGGAGCAGTGCCCTTGTGGGATCTCCAGGCAACTGCCTATGCTAATCTAAGGGGCTTATGTGGGTCGAGGGGGCTCTCCTGTGCCTAGGATTGCAGGAGTCCTCGGTGGAAATGTGGATTGCTGAGGACCTCTCACCCATTTCTTGCACCAGGGTATTGGGCTCAGTCTTCAGGATCCCGGCTGATCCTGGCTAAGCTAGCTAACCCCCTTTCCTCTTCTTCTGTGCCTCAGATATTTTCTGTCACTTCTCTGCTGAATTCCAGTGTTCTCTCTTATAAATTCTTTTCGAGAGTGATTATCCATTCATAATTTTAGTTCTTTCTGGAGGAGACAAGTGTCAAATACCTGTAGTTAGCCATCTTGTGATCTTTTCCTAATTTGGTCTTGTGGTCTGTTTATTGACAGTGGCCATAAGCTATCTCTTTCCAGAGATACTCACTAACAGTTGTATCACCAATGTAGAAAAATTATCAGTTTCTCACTTGAGGTACAAAATTCTACACTCTTCTCCTGCATAACATAATTGAAGACAGTCTGTTAACAACACGCCATTCCCAATCTTACTAATATTAAGTTGGGTGGTTTTGCTTTTACGTAAAAAACAAAACAAAACAAAACAAAAAAAAACTGAATTAAGCTGTAAAGATAATTTTATTGTCTTAATTGAAAGAGATTAATATGTCGGCAAGCTTCAGACATATCAAGACTTCAGCTCCATTTCTCTGCTATTCTGTGTATACTCATCTCCCCAGCGTTGCTTTCTTCCAGGCTCAGTACTGAACAGTGCCAGGCGGAAGTACTAGGCCTCATATTGCCCAAAGCAACAGACTGGCACATTATTATTTTCTCAATTCTCCCATCAAATATTCTCAGATTTTCAAAAGTAGAAAAATGTAGGTCAACTGCCCATCCCAAATGAAAATTTATGGCTAGTATAGCGGAAGGCACTGTTGGGGTTAGCCTTGTTATCTGCTCCATTTCCAGAACCTGGAGTGAATTCTACTACCTTAAAACAATATGAATTTCCAATAAAATTATACAGACAACAAATCGGCATCCAGTGGACTGGGTACTAAATAAAAGTATTTTTCCAATAAGAAGAGAGTACATTTTCAGAGTTTAAGCTGTCAGTTGATTTCCATGTTAAGCTACATGAGATATAATTGCCCCTCACTTTGTTTCTAGTGTTTACACAGGTTCAGCCTGTGCTAGATAATCTCTCTAGTGTGTTCGTGTCCTGAAGTGGCTTTTAGGGAGGCTATGGAATTTTCCTTTATGCTTGCTGGAAAGAAATATCTGATCTACATGGAGATAGACTAGACTTGGGCTAGAAAAATTAAATGGATGACCTTTAAAGTCCCTTTTGTCCATTCAGGGGCATGAATATTACTATCTAGGTTATCCATTAATGTATGAAATATTGTTTTCTGTGGTTTCTCCTGGCAAGTTTTTATATTGAGTTGCAAACATTTAATTAAACCAACTTTTCTTTTATCAAATAGATTCTTCTAAGAATTGTATAAAGCTTCCAATTTTATAAGGTTATGCATTTAAGGCTTTTTAAATAAAAATAGGAATGAACTTTGAAAGTTTATGTTAAAGTTGTGTCCTTCTGAGATAGAGTCTTTCTTCTCTTTTAATAGTTCTTTCTGTGATGAAATTGAAATAATTACTTTGGTTAACTTTTCTACTTCTAAATTAGAGCTACCAGGATAAACTGTATGTTTCTTTTTTTCAAAAGCAAAGCTTTTCTGAATGTGATTTTTTTTCCTACTCCCTTATAATCTCTGTACCACGAAAGCTGAGGAAATCGGTGATTTTTGTTTCATTTTTGTTACCCCATACCCTCAGCTCAAAGTCAATATTAGTTCTATGTCCCAGTTAGGTGTCTGTATTCTAACAAACATTATATTTCTCTGTTTCAAAAATATTTCTTCCCTCTGTTATTTTCCTTCTGTTTCTGCTGTCTGATAGGAGAGAGACAGTGAATTGCCTCAAGCAAAGGTATTCAAGGTTGCATCCTCCACAAGGGTGTCACCGAGAAGGCCACTTCAAGGGGCATCTTTTCCTCATTAGCACAAAGGGGCCATATGCTCACCAAGCTGTGCATACATATATTTGCATCTGTCTAGAATGAGACACCTTTTTCAGTTTGAATAAATACCCTCTTTTAGAGTTTTAGGTCTAGTAGTACAATTTTTCAGAGTTCCATATCAGTTAGGGATTTTATGGCAAACAATAAAAGTTTACTCTGGTTAACTTATAGGACAGAAAAGGCATTTGTTGTAAGATATTGGAGTAGCTTAGAGAATCGTTCAGAATGACACCAGTGTACCACTGCAATATCAGCAGCAGGAAAAGCAGAATTTGCCAAGAGCTGACGTTTCTCTTCTTTTGTCATAACTGTAGTTGTACAGTTACAACTTATCTGGGGAGATTATGATTAGCCCAGTTTGATCATATGTTCATCCTCTGGCCAAAGAGGGTGTGCAAGAGTCAGAGGAACATGATCAGAGGAGAAGGTCTGCTTTATTAAAAGTCTTACCAGGACTTCATGAAAGAGGGGAGTTTTTTATTAAAGAAACAGGGAGACACTGTTACCAAAAGAATGGGGAAAGAATGCCGAGTATTTAATAATAATAAGTGGCTGCTTGTGGCAGACATGAAGACATGCAGCGCAGTATCTCCTTCAAGAAATTGCTTATTGCCCGGCTATGGGAAGTGTGGGAGCTGCTAATACCTCGAGGCCCACCTCAGCTTTTGAGTGCTAGTCACTCAGAAGCGGCCATGACTAACAGTGGCAAGGGAAAATCTTCCCAAAGGGAAAAGCTTTAGGCACCACACCTGGGCATCCTCTCTGTGGGGAAAAAAAGTGGTTCAGGATTAGAATACATATAGACTCACATAAAGTTGCCAGTAACCTGGCTGGTTTTTCAGGCCTCTAGAAGAGAATGATTGGAAGATTAAAGACAAAAAGGTCTAAGGTAGAGACAAAAGGATAAACAAATAAGAGTAGAGACAATGTGTGAAGATCACTGCATCACATATTAGTACCCAGCAGAGAACACACTGCAGACACACTGCCAACCAAGTACAATAAATGATTCAGCCAGTTGAAGTCAGCAGCTGTCTCAGTGCTTGCTCAATGACTCACTGATGAAATGGCCATGAAGTTAGAGATGGAGACTATGCAACAGCCCAAAAGCAGACACTCCCACAAACCAGGGCCTAAATAGCCACTGCTATGTCTGATGGTCCGACCTACCAGCAACAGAGACTATTTGTCTCCCATGTTACTACTATTCAAGAAGACTAGCGAGCCATTTGGTGGCATGTATTTATTCTTATAGGAACACTTTTTGTTCTTATAGATACTTATTGCAGATATTGGTTTGCCGTTCCTTCCTGCAGAGCCTCAGTTAGCCCCACTATCCAGAGGATCCCAGGGTGCCTAACATGTAGGCATACAGTCCCATCTAATGCAACTTCTGACCAGGAGACTTGCTTATAGCAAAGAAAGAGCAGGGGAAGTCCCATGACCATGAGATCCACTGGTTGTTTCATACACACCAATCAGTGGAAGCTGCCTGACGGAGTGATGTAATGATCTGTTGAATGTGCAACTGAAGTATAGTTGGGAGGCAATACTCTATGAGCCTGGGGTTCCATTTACCAGGAATTAGAAACCTCTCTATGGTATTGTATCTCCAATAGGAAAAATACATATATCTTCATAGGGAATCAAGGTGTTGAAGCAGGAGTGGCCTATGTACTAGCATTCTTAATGACTTACTGGGAAATTGTGTGCTTCTCATTCCTGAAATTCCTGGCTTTTCAAGTTTAGAGATCATGATACCAAAAAGGGGTACACTGTTGCCAGTAGACACAATAACAATTCTGAACTAAAAGCTACAGCCATCACCTGGCACTTTAGATACCCATGTCTAAGAAACAGAAAGCCATAAAAGAAGTGATCATCAGGAGAGAGATCCAAGATGGCCGATTAACAACAGCTCAGGATTGTAGCTCCCAGTGAAAGCACAGAGAGCGAGTGGACGCCGCACTTTCAGACGAATTTTTGTTGCCCACAGACTGGGAGATTCCCGGTGGAGGAGCCACACGGG